>JAWQEG010000097.1:4767500-4787500 GCA_033782935.1 Petrolisthes cinctipes
CCAGGGCTATAACCTGTCTCCATAAGAGAGAGACACAGGCATATAAGACAAGGCATCAAATATAATTCCCTTTATTGGTATAGTGAAACCAGCACAGCTGGATTGCTATAGAATACGCCCCTTCTCAAGCCCAGGCCCCGTATAGGCATAATCTGGGTTGGAAGGGTCAATTCCGTGACGTTCATCAGAAGTAAATAAAATTCAAATCTGGCGCTGTACTGATAGTGGAGCCACCTGGTGGTGGCGTGGTGAGGTATTAAGCCCCTCCTCCGCTGAATACCGCTCGATCACTCTGTCGCGGAACATGTCTCAGTCAACATCTACGCTCCTCGCTGCTACGCTATGGTATTGTGTCACGTGTTCCTGCTAATATTTTCTTTTGTGTTCTAGTGGCTAGCCTGCTTTGCAGATGTATCGTGTGTGTATTCTAGGAGGGTTTTAGGTGTTTATGGGGTTTTTTTCTTCGTTAGGACTGAGTTCTTTTTTCCTCGAAGGGGGGCTTTCAGCCCCTTTGTTCGGAGTTTTTCTCCGTTTTTCCCCCCTTTCACTTTTCCTCCTGCCACTAGTACATTCTTCGTGTGTATTTTATCGGGGTTTCTGGGGTTTTTAGCGAGGTTAGTACACGTCATTTAGTGTATTTTTCCTCGGGGTTTTTTGGTGTTAGCGAGGTTTTTTCCTCCCCACGTGGGGCTCTTTCCTCCCCACGTGGGGCTCTTTCCTCCCCACGTGGTGCGGGGGTAGGACTACTTAGCCCCTTATCGTTGTTTCCCCCGAGTGTGGTTTAGTGTTACGTGGGGTGCGGGGAGCGAGGATTGTGCCAGGTTCTCGTTTCCCCTTCCCAGCGTATTTTTGGGGTTTTTTCTGGTGTCTTCCCAGTTTGTCTGTTACCCTGGGAAATGCCCATCAGGCTGTCTGTGCCTCTCCTTTGGGGCCTGCAGACCGGAGGTTCTTTCCCAGCCCCCGCGGGGGGGGGGGGGTTTCCCGGGTTGGTGCGTGTGGGGGTTTTTTGTTTGGGGTTCGTTCCCGGGTCCGAGGGGGCTTGCTATCCCCCTCTGCCCGTGTCCTATTATTTTTGTTTGTGTCTTTGTACGCATGGCTTCACGTGTTAACCCCTTTTTTGTGAGTTTTTTTCCCGCAGTCTGGCCACCAGCATCGTTCGCCCCACGCACCCTGCTTCACCCCCTAGGCTTGCGACCCTTTGGTGTGTAGTGTGGAAGGCTGTATGTTGTGTTTTTCTCTGCACATGGCGCGAACACGTGTGCGTGTTTGCCCCTTGTGTGGGGATTTTCCCCGTGTGTGTGTTGATTGGTGTGTGCGCTCACGCTGTGACTGTCTTCCCCCGTGTGCGGTGAGTACTTGTTTGGGCTTTTTAGCCCTGTGGGGAGTTAGGTTTTTTATTTTGCACGTGTCCCTTCTACTCTGTGTCTTGGGGCCTCTGCACCTTTTTGGTGTTTTTCCTTGTCAGCTCTTTTAGTGTCTTAGGATATTATTCTGATAATGTTGCCTGCACTTCTGTAGCTGCCTTACCAAGCAACGTTTTACTCACTACACCTGCTTGACTTCTTGCTACTACTGTACTGTTCTTGTCTGCGTTGTAGCATTCTTCTTCGTGCAGTACTGTTTTTTCAACATTCAGTACCTTCTCTTTTCTCACAATTCAGTACAGTTTTTATAGTTTTTTACATTATGCGGTAGGGTAGTAAGACTTTCTATCTTTCTTCTTACATAACTCTTACTTTGTGCTTGCCCTTATTGGGGGTAAGAGAAGCTTATTACTTTCTGGTAGAGTAACAAGTTCCTCCTTTTAAACCCTCTCCCTCCTTGGGTTTCCTAGGGTCTACTCTCGGCTTTTGGGGACCGTGTTTGCGGGGTTTTTTCCCCAGCAGTGTGGGTGTGAGTATGTGTGGGTTAGTGTTTTGCCTTGGGAGTTAGTGTTTTCCTCCCTCGGGGTGTTTTGTGTTTTTCCATGTGTGTACACGTGGGTTCACGTGTTAACCCCCTTTTTTCTCCCGCAGTCCACTCGTGCCTTGTGTGCTTCTTCTGGCTGCACCGTGAGGTTGTTCCTCGACGTGCATCACCACTGTTCACCCCGCACATGCTTCTGCACTCCCAGGAGTACGTTCCTGCTACGTGCCTCTCGAGGTCACAGAGGATCTAACTCCTAGCACCCCGCCGAGTCCCCATCGCCTTCCCTGGATGGTTCTGTGCCTCCCTTCCATGGTTTCCCACCATTCCCGGAAGCGAGCAAGACCACCACGCTGGCCCCCCTGGCTACCTGACCGGTACCAGGACCCAGCAGGGAAGCTGCTTCGTCTCCCCCTTGGGCGAGCTCCTCGAGCCGCTCTCGGGGGTGCAAGCACGAGTCCAGGAGGAGGTCTCGCCCTCAGGTCCACAGGGTTTCGGGTCCCTAGCACCCCGAGAGGCCTCCTCTCCTTCCTTTAGTCGGCTCTGATAACCCCCCCGAGGTTTCCACCTCAGCAGGAGGGGGTCAGACCGTCGGGCTGCACCCCTGGTCACCTCCCAGGTACCAGGGCCCAGCAAGGAAAGGCTCCTTCTCCCACGCGGACGCGCTCAAAGAGCCGCTCCCGAGGGAGCAAGCGTAGCACCAAATGCAGGTCCTCCTCAGCTAAGGACCCGGTGGGGTACCGACTGACGAACCTGCAGGTCCCTGCCAACTAGGCTCCGACCACAGCCTAGGGACCTACCCATGCACAACCTAGTACCAAAGAGCAGGTCCCTCTCAGCCAAGGACCCGGTAGGGTACTAACTGACAAACCTGCTAGGACCTGGCCAGCTAGGGGGCTACCCAGGCACAACCTAGTGCCAAGAACAGGACCTTTTCAGCCCAGGACCCGGTGGGGTACTAACGGGCAAGCCTGCTAGGACCTAACCAGCTAGGCTCCTACTACAGCCTAGGGTGCTACCCATGCACGACCTAGTGCCAACAGCAGGACCCACTCAGCCAAGGACCCGGTAGGGTCCCGACTGATAAACCTGTTAAGACCTGGCCAGCTAGGGTTCTACCCATGCGCATCCTAGGGCCAAGAGCAGGACCCGCTCAGCCAAGGACCCGGTAGGGTACTGACTGACAAGCCTGCGAGGACCTGGCCAGCCAGTCTCCTCCACTATCTAGGTGCTGCCTATGCACAACCTAGCACCAATAGCAGGACCCGCTCAACCAACAACCCAGGAGGGTACTGACTGAGAGGCCTGCTGGGACCTAGCCAGCTAGGCTTCGACCACAGCCAAGGTTCTACCTGTGCACAACCTAGGGGCTACCTCGGGCTCAGCCAAGGCGCTACCTATGCACAACCTAGGGCGCTACCCGGGGCTCAACCTAGTGCGACATGGTCCTCAGCCTAGGGGCAACCTGGACCTGAACCTAGTGGCTACCTGGACCTGAACCTAGTGGCTAGCTGGACCTGAACCTGGGGTCCCAGCCTAGGGGGTACCTGGGACTCAGCCTACGGCAGCTAGTTCATGAGAGTTTATAACACACGGCCTCTTTGCCGCGTGAGGGAAATAGGAGAGCGAATGCGATAACGTTTCAAAACGTTCTCAGAACTGTAACAACACTCAAACTCGGAGGTTTTTCCAGTCACTGGCCTCCCTGACAGTGACGTTTTTACGTCCCTCTTTTCCCGTAATGATTCGCAGGTGGTCACCAGGGTTCTCCGAAACGTGAATCATTCTTTACCAAGAACGAGACACCCTACCCTGTGCTGACGTAGGTTTTCAATGGAGGTATGTCTTCCAGCGGTGGGGCAACTGTTGGTCCCCCATAATTTCCCACAGGTAACTGCTTGACCCACCAGTCTTCTGTTCTGCTTGGCTGGAAGGTTTTCAAAGTAGTTTCCTCACCTCACGGTGGTCCTTACCAAATTCAAACAAACCATTGATAAACTATACGGCTCCGGTTGTTGCCTACCGTCCTACCAAGCTGCACATGTCACTCTTGGCGTCATGTCCAAGCTCTCAAGGATGATATTACAGCTACCCTAGTCCTCGCCTCGGATCACCTGTTTTGTATCCCCATAACAGGGAGACATGGAGCAGCAAGATTTGTGTCTTGTACACCATACTCACTCAATGGGGGCTTCTTAACTACGTCCTTAACCTTTCATCGCACGCATTCCACTTAGGGGATGGGGGCGAGGGGATATTGGTGCTTCGGCTTTCCCTGGTCGATGCCTTGTATTAGTGCTCAGGACGGTCCTGGCGTTACACTCTCGACACTGTCCCAGACAGCCTCGTGAGATTTAAGGTTCGCCTCATTCCCTAGTGGGGGAGCCGGCCAATTATGTGCCACCCCACAGCCCCACTATTGCAACGGTACCCGTTCCTGAACCCGCCCTTCTCACCTTCCCTGCCGCGTCGCCGGTAGGGGACTCGAGTCCACCTGGGGATTTTGGAGCCGTTCCCGTTCCCCCAATCTCTCTGGGTCTCGAGTCCCCGGGGGGCACCCTGGCGGAGGAGCTGGCTGCCTCTCCTCTCCCTTTCCCGTCGCCTCATCCTGTGGACGACGGGTACCTTCCCTACTCTTGGGCCTTTCTTCCTTCGTCCTGGACTCACTCTTCAGAGGAGGTCAGACGGGTGCGTAGTCTCCCGATCCTTCTCAACCAGAGGTTTGGGTGAGGAGGCACGACGGGCTAGTGAAGCGGGAAGCGGACGAACTTTTTGGTTTGTCCGTAGGCCACGCGCCCTTCCCCACCTACCATGGTGGAGGCGGCGGGACCCGTTCCTGGACCTGCTCTATCCGAGTCCCCGCGGGGGAGCGGGTACGGGATCTGGGGGGGGGGGCGGGACATCCACCACATCCTTCAAGATGAGGTATCTGTTCCACTCGCTCTCCCTCACCCCCTGTGTTGCAATGGGGACTCCGCCCACCTTACCACAGGGTCCCCGTGGGAGACAGAAAAGGGGGAGGGTACGCCCGAATGGAAAAGGTCGGACGACTTACCTTCTGTCACCAGACATCCCTTACGTCATCTCCATTCTGTACAGTCTCATGTTTAGAACATCTTGGTGTTTCTTTTCTCCTCTCGGGATATTTTACCCGAACCTAGGCCATAGCCTAGGTTCGGAGGACCCTAACAACAAAAATGGGGGGGGGGTCCTCGACCCCCTGGCCCATCCCCTCGAGGGTGTCTTTAAAGACTTACGACTTGTAACACTTTCTGGTTTTAACCGAAAGTTGTCCGTATATAATGATAATAAATTATATGCGTAACAACCCTTCCACAGCAGCTACCACCCTAGCTTTGGGAAATCGTTTTACGATGGTCGGCCACCTCCACTGTTCGCCTCACGCACCCTGCTTCACGCCCAAGGGTTACGACCCTTTGGCGCGCGGTGTGTGCTGCCCCGGGGCTGAGCTGTGTCGGGAGACACCCGCCTCTGCCCGCACCCAAAACTCCCCCGCCCTTGCCTCCTTTCGTAACACGGGGACTAGGGCCTGGAGAATGGCGGGCCCAGACTCCCTCCTGGCCCTTCACCGCGTCCTTTTCCTACCTGACCTTCGAGGGGGTTCCTCTGGAGGTTTGTCACCTCCTCCAGAAAGCTCTCTTCCTGCTCGCCTTAGCTACAGGGTACAGGGCCTCTCAGTTGGCAGCCCTTACCCGTTACACAGCCTTTTCATCTGTAAGCCCTAACCTTACTTCTTTAACTATCCCCCCCTCTCCCGCTTTCCTGGCTAAGAACGAGCAGGCTGACGACAGGATTGGCCCTCTCGCAGTACCCTCGTTCCTGAGGGCTGGAACTTTCCACCCCCTCTGGCCAGTCCACGCGTTTCTACATACGTGGAGGCGACGAGAGGGGCTTCTCCGGACCACCTCTTCTACAACTCTAGGTCCGGTAACCCTCTTTTCCCTAGGTCAATCGGATGGGTGACTGGATATATATATTAAACACAGGATTACTGCATCCTTGTGTCCTCCTTCATCCTCTCGGGATCGCATGACCTGAGCCGGGGCCATAGCCCTAGCTCAGAGGACTTTAATAACAAAGGGTGGGGGGGGGGGGCACCCCCTCTCCTGTACCTGACCCCTCGAGTCTGCCTATATAGACTTTAGTTGGTTAACAATTCTGGTCTATAACAGAATAGTCTACGGTATATATATTTTATTATAAGCTATTACAACACTTCCACCACAGCTAGTCCCCTAGCCATTGTTGGAAGTTGCTTTAGCTTCAGCCTCACCTTAGCTCGGTTACCTGTTATGATGGGGGGGGGGGGGCCAGGGTCATGGCTAGAATCACCCCTCCCCCTCCTCTCCTAGACCCGACCCCTCGAGTCTGCCTTTAAAGAAGACCCGAACCCTCGAGTCTGCCTATAAAGACTTTATGTGTAACAATTCTGGTCTATAACAGAATGGTCTACGGGTATATGGGATAAGCTACTACACCCCCACCACGGCTACTCACCTAGCCAGTGTTGGGAGGTGCGTTAGCTTCTGCCTCACCGGGCTCGGTTACCTTTCCTGCCCTCCGCTCTCAACCACTCTTAACTAGCACGTGATTGCCTCCACCTCACCTCCCACCTACCGCATCGCATGCATAGCAATCCAGCTGTGCTGGTTTCACTATACCAATAATAGTGCATTTGTCGCGGCCTCTGGCCGCTTAAATTGTATTTATTGGTTGTGAAACCAGCACAGCTTTGACTGTCCCACCCACCTCCCGATGCAGCAGGCATTCACTTCTTTCTCATTGGAGTGATCGAGCGGTATTCAGCGGAGGAGGGGCTTAATACCTCACCACGCCACCACCAGGTGGCTCCACTATCAGTACAGCGCCAGATTTGAATTTTATTTACTTCTGATGAACGTCACGGAATTGACCCTTCCAACCCAGATTATGCCTATACGGGGCCTGGGCTTGAGAAGGGGCGTATTCTATAGCAATCCAGCTGTGCTGGTTTCACAACCAATAAATACAATTTAAGCGGCCAGAGGCCGCGACAAATGCACTAGTATAGAGATAAGTATGTATAAATAAATTAAGCCTAAAGAAACTTGTGAAGTCACTTAGCCTACCTAAGAACACCACAACGCCGAGCTCGCTACCTAATACCACAACAACCACAACAACAACAACAACTACTACGACTACAACTCCGGACTAAGGTACTGTATCAGATCCTGAACGAGTTAAAGCCTTAGAGGACTGGTACATTTTGATGGCAGCGGTGTTTTTGCAACAGAGCAACTTGCAAGGTAAAGACTTCACGGGAGTACAGTGACTAACATAGTTCAAGGACAAGTTGAAGGAATCTGCTTGTAAATTCTCTCAAGTAATTTCTTCAGTGGGTAATCTTACGACCTCTAACGAGGGAGATAAACCACAAATTCTTCACCTACAAGAAACACCTGCTTCAACATAACTGCAACTGACCTACAGAGAACCTCATCTACTTCACAACAAACAATCATCACTTCATCACTACGGCGATCCTGTTACGTAAATTCTTTCGTAAGGACAACGCCATCACTCCATCACCTCCACACTGACGCCGCCTCCTTATACGTAAATTCTCTCGTATAAGACAAGTCAACGTTCATCATCTTCACTCCAATTACGACTGTTAGTGTGTTAGTGTGCGAGCTAACTAATCATCGCTTCGTCACTTCACGGTCGTCGCCCCTTCACCACATCGTCGCCTCGTCAGGCAACGCCCTAACAAAACTTCCACTCGTCGTCATCGTCGTTGCAACTACAGTCAACTAAAGTAGGTACACATTACATGTTACATTACATTATTTTTCACTTGTCCACGAACATGTTAGAAAATAGGTTCCTCAATAACAGCCCAGACAACAGAAAACAAGTGCCAAATTAAAACAAAAGTAAAGATATAATCCCCCATTAATCCAAAGGTATCATAACTAACTTCGAATATCCCTGATAATGATTCACTAGCCTTCAAGCTAGATTCCTCTACCTCCCTAAGTTTCGTTTGTGGTTCCAACACATTCGAGTACATTCGTTTCTTTCTCCAAACCTTACCCCCATTAAAGCCTCTATCTGGTATACTATATTAACCTGTATTTTCTCCAACAATGGCTACTCCTCCACAATCTCCGACTGTCTCTGCTCTTCTAATAACTTCTTCTAACCCCACTAACTCTACTATGCAAGCAATGAGAATTTTACCCACCCACAATTATTCAAAGTACTATACGGGAGATAATCCACAGAATTTAACGTCATATGCTACATTCAGACAGTCACTTATTGATGTTTTTGGGGATGGTAAACTACATCATTCATTAGCATGGGTTCAGAGAATAATTAAAACTAAGGCAGACAACATAAATACAAGTGAACCAGCAAAAGCACTTGCACTATCAGGGTCTCTAGCTTTAAATTCGAAGGAATCTCGTATCATACATCGTGAATTACAGATTACTCAATCCAAGGGTACGAAGATTTTTAATTTTGATGCCACACCTACTCAAGGGGAATCACAGGGAAAACGTTGCAAACACTGTAACGAAAGTGATCATAAATACAGTCATTTACATGAGTCACAGTCGCATTCCTTAGATGAATGCATGATCCATAACAGAATGAAACGGGACTGGCACAATCGAAACATGATGCATGAAACGAGACCGCCACAATATTAAAACGTACCGAAAATATAACTGTAGGCCCTGTCGTCGCATTTACCAATAATATACTATAATTCCCTGTCCTAGTATCACATGGTAACACCCCCTTAATGATAGACACAGGCGCCGCAGTTTCCTTGTTATCGGATAATTCCTTTAACAAATTGAGCAAATTAGGTCCCCAGCAGCATTTATAAACCAAGATTGAACAGGTGACATAGAATGGTCAACCATGACAGGCAATAAATTACAGGTCTTAGGGAAACTAACCCTTCCTGTACGGTTAGCCAAGGGAACTAACCATATCCATAATGAATTTTATATAATACGAAATTATAAACTAGGTTTATCATACCTTATTAAACAAACCATAATAATAAACCCTAAACATAAAATAATACATTTTAGGAATTAATGTATTCAAATACAGGATTGTCCAGGCCAAAATATATAAGTCCAGGTAATGTTAACCCTATACATATTGAAAATGGAGGAAATAACCCCATTATCATAAAGGCCATTGCTGCATATAATATTATATTAACTCCAAATTTCGTCCATAAATTGAAGGTACATCTTCCATCTCATGTACAGCCACAAAATACCGTTCTATCCTTAATAGAACTAGTAAAATAATATATAACCAGGGAGTAATTTACTTAACTAATGTAAACAGTGAAAATGTCACTGATATTAATAAACCATTTACCAATATTCATGTAAAGAAAGGAACATATCTATGTGATCTGTACAGATGGAAGTTAGACCAATACCACAAGGAAATATTGTATCGGTTCTTACCGAAGGATCAATAGATAGTCGTAAGGGAGCAACTTAGAAATTTGGTCGGTGGACCAATTTTCCACTTTATCATGATAATCTCATCACTATACTAGCCACATATTGAAATGCGATTGCCCTACCTGTAAATTATTAGAAAAAAAATATATACCATTACTCTAATATCTCCTTAACCCATTTACTCGAGCATATAGACTACCGTACCGCATAGTACACAGAAAGTTGTAAACGAAATATTAAATGAAATGATGGATGAAGGCATTATTAAGAATTCTAATTCCCATTTTAACAGCCCAATGTTTTTGGTTTCAAGAAACAAATAATGGTGATTTTAGGCCAGTCATTGATTGCAGAAAAAAATAAATAAATAATGCTACACTTAAAGATAAATATTCCCTCCCTCCTTTAAGATGTTTTGTCTAACATTGGTGAAACAAAACCTATGATATTCTCCACATTAAACTTGGTCAGTGGAAACTGGCAAGTAACATTAGATGATAAAATTCAACCCATTACAACATTTAATACTTCCCATGGTTATTATGAATACATTCGTAGACCATTTGGTTTATGTAATGCTTCATCCACATTTCAGCATATGATCAATTTTCGTATTGGTTTTATTAATAACGTAGTCATCGCTAATCTCAACGATTTGATTATTTTCATAGTAAGTAACTATAGTGAGGTTATACAGAGATTACATTAGGTAGGCCTCAAACTTTAAATGTCTATGTCTCAGTTTCTTACCAGGAACTTATCATTTTAGGTTATCCATTTAACCGCCCCTGTGCTCCATACACAATCTGATAAAATACGAGCAATGAGAGTATTCACTATTCTAAATAAATGTTACTAACATAAAATCATTCTTGGTCTTATGTTCTTATATAGAATCTTTGTAAAGTATTTTCCCAAGTAACTAAACACCTAAATAATCCCCTCGAGAAAGATACAAATTTTGTAAGGATGCCAGAAAAACAGCTAAGCTTTGAATCATTAAAGGTTAATTAATGCAAGCTTCAATTCTTACGTTCCCAAATATTCATTGTCTTTTATGGAGTGTACAGATGCTTCCTCAGTAGGCTAAGGCGCTGTACTTATGTAAGAGATAGCTACGGGTCTATGTCAGGTATGTACTTAAGCTTAGAGAATATTAAGTACGCAGATTACTCGTTACTCTGTAACAAAACAGGAAACTTAAGCAATATTATGGGCACTTCGTACTTTGAGAGAAATCATATTAGGCTATCCTTTACATGTTTTCGCAAATTATCAAACGATCCGTGGCTTACTATAACCTCAAACCCTAACGGGAAAATTAGCCAGATAATGTCTAACAATTCAGGAATTTCTCCCGCATATTGATATTAACTATCTTTTAGGACGATTAATAAAGTAGTAGATCCCTTCAACAGTCATCTTGTCCTTTTAGTTCCGAGGACACCAATGGACTTTGACCTTAATGCGGTTCGTAAACATTAGCAAACAATTCTATGATGAATGTAATAAAATATTCATTAAAAACTGAGGATGAAAATAATGGCCCAAAATTACCCAGTCACTTAAATATATTTTCCCTTCATGATGATATTATTTACAGAAAACTTAGGAAACGTGACGAAAAACCAATCAAATAGTGATACAACAAATAATGATTCCCTCAGTATTAATTACCCTTATATCATAATACAGCAGCAAGGCATCCTGGGAGAGATAGGTACCTGACCACTCTCCATACAATACACCATTAGCATAAACTAAGGGTAGATGATAAACACATATATCGCTCAGTGCGAAGCAGGCAATGCAAATAAAGGCCATACATTTGGACCTGTTCCATGACGGGAATCCCTAATCCTGGACGAATCATGGAACGTAGTAGGAATAGATCTACTTTCCTTAACAATTCCGAATCAGGACGCAAATAAGTTATTACCAATGGTTAACCACTTTCTAAATATTTGGTGGCGGCACCACTACAAAAAAAAAAAAAAACCGAAAAGGTAAGCGCACATATATATAAAAACCAACTTCATATGACCATATACATGTCTCGATATTATAAAAGGTATCTGATTTCTACGACATTAAGCAAACGTTTGTATTACCATATCTCCCAGCATTTAATGGGTTAACAAAACGGCAGCACCGTAAAAATACTAGAAGTACTTCGTGGCAAAAGAAACAAGGAAAATCCCTCCACATGGGAAGACTGCATCGATATGACGGTCAATAAACACTACAAAATACGGAAATAAAAGGAAAAACTCCACTTGAAATACTATATGGCGTATGGATACGTCTTTCATATGATATAAAATTGCCACACGGAATCCATGTTACAACGTGGACAACTACACTGAACGACAGTGAGTTGCATTTCAACAATTTCATCATGATGTACAAAACGATCTACAGGCTTGCATGAAAATAATGCGTCATCGCCAACATAACAAAATAAATTCTAGGCTTGCATGAAAATAATGCGTGATTGCCAACATAACAAAACAAATTATGAGCTTGCATGAAAATAATGCGTGATTGCCAACATAACAAAACAAATTATGAGCTTGCATGAAAATAATGCGTGATTGCCAACATAACAAAACAAATTATGAGCTTGCATGAAAATAATGCGTGATTGCCAACATAACAAAACAAATTATGAGCTTGCATGGAAATATTGCGTAATCGCCGACATAATAAAACAAATAACTCAATATGTTCACTCCAAGTGATAACGGGTACCCGATCGAATCTTCACACTTCTTTAGTAGGTAATAAACCTATAATAATGCATAATTTTACCAGGCGGTTGATATTGTTTATGTAAAGAGAATAAAGAAATTGGTAAAAGCGCGCAAAACCCAACATCCACAATGAAACCAATCAATATCTCTTGAACATTAACAATTCCTCTTCCTAGTAATTTTATCCCTACTATTGATAATAATAATATAAACAATTATAAACAAAAACTCCGATCGGTTTCCAATGATATATAATAATTTTTCTTACGGATGTGGCCCACATCAACCTATATAACGGTTTTCGTGTTTATACTCGCAGCGGCTATAAGCTCCGAAGAAGTGCATCAAGCGGATAAAGATGACGTCTACATTCTGAGAGCTCTCGTTTACAATTTTATCAAACAGTTGAAAAGAAAAAGGAAATAATAAAATATTGGGGAAGAACGATATTATCATTAATTTTTATAAGGTATCTGACTTATTACATAAATTTTCTGCCATTGAGCAGTGGGTACAGATAAGGTATTTAATGATACACTAGTTTTGTTTGACAGGTATCACACAAATGAAGTTCCCAATTTACATGTATTATATTCTAAGGTGTCCTGTCACCATTGGGCGCCCTAGGAAGGAATTCAGCGACTCAAATAATATTGCTCGATTATTATACAAAAAAAAAAAAAATAATAATGGCTTAGAACCATCATCACAGCCCAAAGCGTGATTGGGATATTTTAAGCGGAATTTCATCAACACTATTTGGTAAGGCTTAGATAGTTGTATACAAGCATTATCCCATAAATAAAAAGGTTGCGGGACAAGCCGTTGCAAATCAAGATAAGATAAAGTAACAGGTATATACTGTATTAGAGTGCAAATCATTGCACAGAAATTAAATACGATTTATATAACTTTACATGATCAACGGATGAAAAGAACTACATATATGGAATAATCATATCATGTTTTAGGCTTCTATTTATTTCTGTGAATTAGCAGGAAATGAATTGCAGGTGAGGAACAGAGAGAAATGACAACCATTTATTTCTTAAGAGAGTATTTACTGCGACTAAGGTAAGATCAACTCACAATTATTACCACTCCAACAGCTACGAAATATAATGGTATAATCAATGATGAAATACCATCTTACTTATTATCTTCATCCACCTACTTGGTATATTATTATACATTCATGCGTAGTATATTACTACAAGATCATAATCCCATTATTATTCACATAAAAGATAAAATGTTTTTCCCAAGCTACGTACTTCACCAATTCCCTATGAAAATGGAAGTAATCCTTTAACATTCGATTTTCATCCAATAAGTATTATACTTAGTGATGATGTCATCAGTGACACACAACACTTCAAGTGCCATGTTGCATATCTTCATATATGTTTGTCTTGCATATTTCTTTGCATTTAGGTTGCATATAAATCTCCTAAGGATGCAAAATCTCCACTTGCTTGGAATCAAAGTAATACTAATCAAGCCCTATATGCATGTACATTCATATCTATTACTAATCAATATCTCTTTTCATCATCAATTTTAATTTCCACTATCTATACTTACCTGCTGATACACAATTAACATTAATTTACCCTAATCACCCTACACATGGTATGGTTACAGGCTACTATAAAGAAACGGACTCATAGGAAATACGATCCAAGGGGATCGTTACCTTGCCTAATAAACATAAACGTCCTTGACAACATGACATAATCTTTTCCACCTTTAAACATATTTCATTTAAAGTCGACTTGTTTAACATCTCCTCATTATCAGTTGTTTCGGAAAAAGTGCAACTATTATGTTATTTAAGGAGAATAGGCTTCAATCATCCTTATTATATAATTTGATTCCTCCATATATTGAAAAAAAAATAAAACTGAGTACCAATGTTTATTATCCACTGTCTTATCTTTCTGCCATGTACTGTCATATTTATGTGTTGTATAAGAACGAACTATTGAGGTATACTGAATTATGTTGTATTGAAAAGAATAGGACTGTTATTTCACAGCCTAGCAACACGGCCCCTTATTAATGTGGGAACCTTTAGCATAGGTTAGCTTATATACACACAATAACATGCACCTAGCTAAACACATTAATTTTAAGATGATTTTTATGTGACAATGTATTAATATTCATGTATTAAATGATACTATCTATGTTCATTTATGTACAAGGTGTGCCTATGTCTTAAGGTCTATTTTTCGGTTACTATACATGTCTTCATTGTTAATATCTTCCTTATTATGAACCCTACCAACATTGTGAACTGGCCTTCTATTAAATAAAGCTTTAATGCCTGGGGGGCCAGGCGGGTAGCGTGATAGAGCAAATGTACAGTACTGTAGAGGAGGGTAACACCACAGCTTCCCCACTTGAAGCAACATATACCAGACAATAACAAACACAAGAGCGTCCAACCTCCTTACCCATCTTACCTCCAATTTCTTACTGTCATCTCTAAACTCAAGAGAGAGAGGGAGAGAAAGGAGGAGAGAGAGAGAGAGGGAGAGAAAGTAGAAAGAGAGAGAGAGAAGAATTGGGTGGAGCTTAGACAAGAACTCCACCCCTTTCAAGAAGGTAATAATAATATCTGAATAGACTTGGCATCTTCCAATAGAGAATGTATATAAGCAGTGAAGTTGAACTAATATGTAGGATTTCCTAAACTGACTCCCAGGGCTATAACCTGTCTCCATAAGAGAGAGACACAGGCATATAAGACAAGGCATCAAATATAATTCCCTGTATAGAGATAAGTATGTATAAATAAATTAAGCCTAAAGAAACTTGTGAAGTCACTTAGCCTACCTAAGAACACCACAACGCCGAGCTCGCTACCTAATACCACAACAACCACAACAACAACAACAACTACTACGACTACAACTCCGGACTAAGGTACTGTATCAGATCCTGAACGAGTTAAAGCCTTAGAGGACTGGTACATCTCTCTCTCTCTCCCCTCCCCCTCTCACACACACACACACACACACACACACACACAGGTAAAAATACAAACACACACACACTCTTTCTGTATATATGTGCGTTTCTGCATTTGTGTGTATTTAAAGCGTCTGTATGTATGTACGTATAAAACACACACAGACACACACACACACACACACACTCTCTCTTACTCACACGTAATAATAATAATAACAATAATAATAATAATATACACACACACTCTCTCTCTTCCTCTCACACTCTCTCACACACTCTCTCTCTCCCCCTCTCACACACTCTCTCTCTCTCACACACACACACACATAATCTCTCTCTCACGTAATAATAATAATAATAATAATAATAATAATAATAATATACTCCTCTCTCTCTCTCTCTCTCCCTCACACACACTCATGGAGGTATAAAGGGTGGAGAGGCCCGCAGCCGCGCTCTCGTACAGGCTCAGTGAAGCCTCTTCTGCCTCCCGTCCGCCACGTTGTTGTGGGCATGTGGGCAGAGGGTCGCGCACTGAGTCAATGGTTTACTCGTTATTTTTTCCCCCTTTTTTCATTGTTTATACCCATAAATAACTTTCATATGTGTGAAATTAAACTACTGCTTCCTCTTAACCATTTATTACATATCAACATTTTATATTGAATTTCATGCCACTGAATAATACTAATTTATTCATCCTAGTTCTGCTTTTCACCCCTTTGAGAGATGTGTGTGGTGCAGTGAACTGTTTGGCTGCATATCTATATCTGACCTGCAAATAAGTCTCAGCTACAGCCTTTTTTAGGAGTACAAGATGATTATCGACAGGATCACTATCTGACATATGTCTTACCAAACCAGGGAAAATAGTCTTTCCCTGGAACTCTGACAATACAAATGTCACTATGTTGTGGCAAACATACCCTGACACCTTTGAATATGGGTGCTAATCTTTGCAGAGTAAGAGTTTCTCTCTGAAATTCTTTTCACATATAAGACATATAGTAACAACATCTTTGGATGGAAAAGACAGATGGCCTTTGTTTTTTACAGTTATTAACTTGTGAATTTCATTTATATTTTGGTGAAACAGAACACGGCATCATATCTCACACCTTAAAGTTGTTTTTAGTATTGAAATGACAAAGCCAGCTATACAGTGTATGCAATAATTTGTTCAGAGTAAGGAGAGAGCACACTGGCTGAACATAAACTTTCATAATCAACTTCAGAGTGTATATTAATCTCCTTATTTTCATTAGCTGTATCATTCTCTAGGATTCTGTTTTTATTGAGAGAACAGTTGATGACACTACTTGAAGGAACGTTCATGTTAGAAGCCTTTAGATAGTGACTGGAGGCAGTAAGGATTGGTACACACTCCAAAGGTATACAATTCCCAAGAGTTACTCCTGAATTTCACAGTGTGTTAATACTGATTCAGCAAAGCTTATCCCAAAGGAGAACCCTGACCTCACCCTGGACACACCCTTTGCACATTGGTTAAATGGGAATTCCTTCACAATACACACCTACACAACTGAAAGACCTACATTTACAGTATTAAGAAAGTCGTGATGCGAGACCAGATTATTTCCACTAGGAAAGTATTTAGTCGCCTTAGGAAAATATTTTGTAGGTAAAATAATCAGTTTGCACCTACCCTTACCACAGGAAATAACAAAATACTTCTATAGGGTTATACCAGGCAAACGCTTCCTTAGCCCACATCAATATGGCCGACTGACAGTTCTGTAGCTTCAAATCCGCGCGGCTACGGGCCTCTCCACCCTTTATACCTCCATGCACACACCCCTCCCTCTCTCTCTCTCTCACTCTCACTCTCTCTCTCTCTCTCTCTCTCTCTCTCTCTCACTCACAGGGGTACTCACAGCAATAGTTCCTTGTCTGGGGTATTTCGTTGAAGCCACATAGGAACACTTCACGGTCAACACCACAGCATTTATCAAATTCTTCGCCGCCTGGATGAGCGTTTCGCCGAGTCGAGCTGCGAATTTTGGGAGAACGGGTCAGTGTTTGGATTTTGCGTTGGTGTCGTTTGATGCGTAATTTTATGGGCTATTTTTTGACATAATCTGGATTTTATTTGGGTACTCTAACTAATCAAAATTTCCAAAAAGCTAAATATAATTTGATGAAACTTAGTCTAGCTAGATAATTTTGAGTCAACGTTAATGCGATTTTTGGAAAAACGGGTCAGTAATTGGAATTTGCGTTGTCACGGTTAGATGTATAATTTTATGGCCTATTTTTTGGCACAAATAGAATTTAATTAGCAGTATTTTAACTAATCAAAATTTACAAAAAACTAAAAAAAAAATGATAAAACTTTGTATAGGTGGAAAATTTTGAGTCAACATTAATGCTGTTTTTGGAAAACTGGTGAGTGTTTGGAATTTGCGTTGATGTCATTGGATGCATAATTTTATTGGCTATTTTTTTACACAAAACAAATTTTAATTAGGAGTATTCTAACTAATTAAAATTGACAAAAAACTAAACAGAATTTTGATTAAACTTAGTATAGCTGGAAAATTTTGAGTTAACATTCGTGCAATTTTGGGAAAACTGGCTCAGTGTATGGAATTTGGGTTGATGTTGTTGGATGTAGAATTTTATGGGCTATTTTTTTTAAATAAGTGCAATCCAACACAATTTTGATTAAACCTAGTATAGCTAGAAATTTTTTAGTTGATGTTAATGCAATTTTTGGAAAACTGGGTCAGTGTTTGGAATTTCCGCTAGTATCATTAGATACAGAATTTTATAATCTATTTTTTTACACAAACAGAATTTATATATAACATTTGAGTTAGCTAAAAATAACCAAAAACTAAACAAAATTTGATGAAAATTAGTCAACCTGACTTATAGTTTATTTAAAAGTAAAGGTGGTTAAGATAATTTATTGCAGACTGAAAATAATTACAAATGAAATGCAGATTAATTTTCATGGATTTATCTGTAATATTATACTGAAAATAATGTATAGATTAATATACATGTATTAATTAAAATATTATACTGAAAATAATATATAGATTAATATACATAGATTAACTTTACTATCGGACAATAATAATTATTTTATATTATTGTATATTACATTAAATTATATTATTTTATATTATATTATTGTATATTATATTATTTTATTTTATTTTATTATTTTATTTTATTATTTTATTTTATATTATTTTATTTTATTTTATTTTATATTATATTATTTTATATTATATTATTTTATATTATATTATTTTATTTTATATTATTTTATTTTATATTATTCTATTTTATATTATTTTATTTTATATTATTTTGTTTTATTTTGTATTATTTTATATTATTTTATTTTATATCATTTTATTTTATATTATTTTATTTTATATTATTTTATTTATATTATTTTATTTTATATTATTTTATTTTATATTATTTTATATTATATTATTTTATATTATATTATTTTATTTTATATTATTTTATTTTATATTATTTTATTTTATATTATTTTATTTTATATTATATTATATTATTTTATTTTATATTATTTTATTTTATATTATTTTATTTTATATTATTTTATTTTATATTATTTTATTTTATATTATTTTATTTTATATTATTTCATAACTGAACTAAAAAAAACACATATGGGGTGAAATCCTTAGCTGATATATCCAGGGAAGAGAAGACGACACCAAGATGACCTCTGGACGTTTATTAATTCTTCCTTAACACAGTTTGCTCAGGTACATGGTCTCCATGGGAATTCTTGACACAAAACTAGGACGATACTCCAGTCCTGGGCTTCCAACAAACTCACTCCCGTCCATAAACCCTAAAGATTGTACATTATGCTGATGAAATGATATTAACATAAGATATCACAAAAATAAAAGAAATAAACACATGATAATCAATGCAATAATATACTACATAGAAAATACTGTATAGTACTAATATTACCACTCAGTACTGGTACTTCCTCAACTAATAGGAATCCTTATAAATTTATATACTGTTGTAAATTACTCAAATAAGTAAAAGTATTCTCAAAACAATAAATGCACTTTATGGAAATCACCTAACCTACAGATATGCATGGAATACTATCATCTCCTTAAACCTACACATACATCTTAATATATTAAATACAATTATACCAGGTTAGAAAAATAAGATTTATCATTCCTGAAAGACAAATTTACATAACATAACCTTCACTTATACATCTAGTATTATACGTATATATCGTAACTGTTTTAATTCCATACCTCACAATTATTACAACCTTCTAATTATAATGACAACCTATATTTTAATAAATGACATGGTGATAAATCAATAACTTACCTCTCAAAGAGGGGAAGATAACACCAATTAATAATGACTTGGAAGGCCTCTCTCTTACCCAAGTAAGCGAGCTGACGACATGACTTCAAGTGACGCCTCAGGCGGGAAAGAGGGACGCCACGCGCAACGTTACACAACTTCTACCTTACATCCCACTCAAAAAAGCTATCTAGTTGATTGATCACCATTTACAAATCTATAATATTGAACAATGTTTCAACCCACAACACCACAACTCCTACTTGCTGTACCTAACTATACAAAGACATCAATAGGAAGAACTAGTTTTTTACATCTTGGTACCAAAACACCAAGGTTTTCCCTCCAACACAAAGGCGCATTATTTAAACTCAAAAGAACCCATTTCGTTTCCCACTACATATCATATTATTGTATTTAAATATTGTTATGGGGAAAAATTCTTTGTATTAACTGAATTGTAAACAATCCTCCCAATACATATATATATATATAT
>JAWQEG010000097.1:4792500-4893414 GCA_033782935.1 Petrolisthes cinctipes
CCCATTAGCCACATTGTTAACACCTTTTATGCACAAGTTGAAGTTGGTTGGGCTCACCTTGTACCAACTGTTGATGCAGTGAAAAGGACACTTCGTCGGGTTCGTCAGCGAGCATGTGTTAGGGAACTGGCGCCCTTTAGGTCAACCGTTTCCGGAGACCCCTTTCTACGCTATGAAGAAGAAGGAATGGTGATATTTTCGGCAGCAGATGATCTTCGGTTCCTCGCACAGTCGCGACACTGGTTTGGCGACGGGACGTTCAAAGTGACACCGGTGGGCTACAAGCAACAGTATAGTCTCCACGCCTACTATGATGGTGTTACGTATCCCTGTGTTTATGCACTGTTGCCAGGAAAGAGTGAACTTGTTTACAGAAAAATGTTAGATAAAATTCTTGACAGGTAGTTCACAAAGGAACGAACGACGCGGACTCTTTGTCACCCGGTCTCTAAATCCAATGAGTACATGTCGTCGCCGGGTCCGCGACATAGAGTCCCGGCGACGTTCAGTCCTAGAACCCCTACTGTACAGTCATCAATGTACTTCCAACGGTAAGGGGTATCAGTCAAGACATCATTAATAAGGATTAAGAAGCAGAGAGGTCCCATCTTGGTTCCCTGGGGAACTCCACATTTGAGATGTTGGAATGTGGAGGTTCTTCCCATGTATCTGGTGGCTTGTTGGCATCCATGAAGGAAATCAGCAAGCCACGATACAAGGTAACCTGGTAAACCAAGATGCAACGCCTTCTTCACCACAGTGGTGTGTGTGTCTATGTGTGTGTGTGTGTGAGTGAGAGTTCAACACACAGAGAGAGAGAGGGAGAGAGAGAGAGAGTTTAAATTAATGTGTGTGTGTGTGAGAGAGAGAGAGTGAGTGTGAGAGAGAATCAACACATATATATATATATAAATTAAATAATTTCAATAAACTCTACGGGATTTGCACGCCACCCAAAACTGCCCCTTAACTTTTTATAATTGTATTCCATTAAATGGCTATAGTTTTCTTTGAAGGTGGTAAGATTTGGTTTTCTGTGGTGTCTTATGCTTAGGTTAGACTATTTTATTTTTATTATTATTTTTTACGTGGTATTTATAGGAAAGTAAATATTTAATTATTTTTATTACTGTATTTTTATTTACATACATACATACATACATCCATACATATACATACATACATAGTTTCAGAATGAAAGGATAATAATAATTTATGTATTATTATTATTATTATTACAAAATATTACAGAAATACTTGCAAATCATTTTTTTCACAATTTTTTAATAAAAAAAATTTTTTTACACAGAATCTTTCAAACAAAAAATTAAAAAAATTATTTACATTTTCATTTTTAATCTCAAAACTTTTTACATCAATTTTTTTTATTAATTTTTTTAACTCTAAATATTTTTTTACAACAATTTTGTTTTTCTTTTTCTATATTAAAAAAGATGGGGACTAAAGGCCACGGGCCCGCTCACTATCCCCATCTGCATAGTCGTTAGTGGGAGTGTCCAAAATCATGTCCAATTTCGTTCGAGATGCCTAGACACACTGCGTTTGAAGGAACATAAGTCGTAGTAAGGTGGAAAGATGGATGAAGGTAGAGTGTTCCAGAGTTGACCAGTTGTGTATATGAAAGACTGAGAGTACCGGTTAACTCTTGCATTAGGGAGTTGGACAGAAAAGGGGTGAGAACGAGAGGCTTGACGAGTGTTACATGCTCTCCTGAGGGGAGGAAGCATACATTGAGAGAGTTCAGAAGAGCAATGTCCAGTGTAGTAGCGATAGAAGAGAGATAGTGATGCAACATTGCGGCGAAGAGAGAGAGGTTATTGTGAATCAGTAAGAGGAGGAGAGTTGATGAGACGAAAAGCCTTTGATTCCACCTTGTCCAGGAGTGTTGTGAATGTTGAACCACCCCACACATGAGAGCCGTACTCCATACAGGGGCGGATGAGACCCCTGTACAGAGACAGCAACTGTGAGGGGGTGAAATAATCACGGAATCTGCGCAGCACACCCAACTTCTTTGAGGCGGTTTTAGCAAGAGAAGTAATGTGATCTCTCCAAGAGAGATTATGAGAGAAAGATACTCCAAGAATATTAAGAGAGGGGGAAAGGTTAAGTTGTGTGTCATTGAAGGAGAGGGGATAGTCATCAGGAAGATTAGTACGAGTCGAAAGATGAAGGAACTGTGTTTTAGAGGCATTAAAAACAACAAGGTTCTCTCTGCCCCAGTTAGAGATGAGGGAAAGATCAGAAGTGAGGCGTGCTACTGCATCATCACGTGATGTGGAGAGGAGCTGCTGGGATGGACGGTTGTCATAGTGAGTGGAGTAGTGGAGGGTGGAATCATCAGCATAGGAGTGGATAGGGGAAGAGGTACAGGTAAGAAGGTCATTAATGAATAGAAGAAAGAGGGTGGGTGATAGAACAGAACCCTGAGGAACACCACTATTAATAGACTTGGAAGAAGAACAGTGACCGTCTACAACAGCAGCTATAGAACGGCCAGAAAGGAAATCAGAGATAAAGGTGCAGAGAGAGGGATAGAAACCGAATGAGGGCAGTTTGGAGATTAAAGCTTTGTGCCAGACTCTATCAAAAGCTTTGGATATGTCGAGGGCAACAATAGAAACCATACTGACGATCTGAAAGAAGGTCGTGACAAATAAGGTGCTTATGTATTTTGGAGTTAAGAACAGATTCGAAGACATTAGATAGACATGTGGTGAAAGCAATGGGGCGATAGTTGGAGGGTTGAGAGCGGTCACCTTTCTTCGGAACAGGTTGGATCAGAGCAAACTTCCAGCTAGAAGGAAAAGTGTTAGATGATAGACATAGACGGAACAGTTTGCCTAGGCAGGATGTCAGTACGGAAGCACAGTTCTTGAGATATTAATTATTAATAATAATAATTATTAAGGATATTAAAACACATTATTATTATTATTATTATTTATTATTATTATTACAATTATTATATGTATGTTTTATAACTAAATGGAATATTGAATCTTAATATTATTATTATTATTATATATATTTTATTATTAATTATTATATATATATTCTTATTATAATTATTATTATTATTATTAACAATGATAATAATAATAATAATAATTTCTAAGTAAGTGACATACATACAGACAAAAAATTGAACCCTTAAAAATATATATATTAATAATAATAAATGAGAGAGAGAATGTGTGAGAGAGTGTGTGTGTGTGTGTGAGAGAGATAGTGTGTGAGAGTTAATAATAATATTAATAATAATAAATGAGAGAGAGAATGTGTGAGAGAGTGTATGTGTGTGAGAGAGTGTGTATGTGAGAGAGAGAGATAATGTGTGAGAGCTAATAATAATATTAATAATAATAAATGAGAGAGAATGTGTGAGAGAGTGTGTGTGTGTGTGTGAGAGAGAGTGTGTGTGTGTGTGAGAGAGAGATAGTGTGTGAGAGTTAATAATAATATTAATAATAATAAATGAGAGAGAGAATGTGTGAGAGAGTGTGTGTGTGTGTGAGAGAGAGAGAGTGTGTGAAAGAGAGAGTTCAAAATTATATTATATTTAATTAAGTGGAATTCTATTATAACTCTCACACACTCTCTACGGGATTTGCACGCCACTCAAAACTGCCCCTTAACTTTTTATAATTGTATTCCATTAAATGGCTATAGTTTGCTTTGACGATAGTAAGATTTGGTTTTCTATGGTGCCTTATATATAGGGTAGACTATTTTATTTTTATTATTATTTTTTACGTGGTATTTATAGGAGAGTAAATATTCAATTATTTTTATTACTGTATTTTTATTTACATACATACATACATACATATACATACAAACATACATAGTTTAAAAATGAAAGGATAATAATAATTTATGTATTATTATTATTATTATTATTATTACAAAATATTACAGAAATACTTGCAAATCATTTTTTTCACAATTTTTTAATAAAAAAAAAAAATTTACACAGAAATCTTTCAAACAAAAAATCAACAATTTTTATTTACATTTTCATTTTTAATCTCAAAACTTTTTACATCAATTTTTTTATTAATTTTTTTAACTCTAAATATTATTTTACAACAATACTTATTATTATTATTATTAAGGATATTAAAACACATTATTATTATTATTATTTATTATTATTTGGAATATATGGAATATTGAATCTTAATATTATTATTATTATTTTATATATTTTATTATTAATTATTATATATATATTCTTATTATATTTATTATATATATAATATTAAAATTATTATTAACAATAATAATAATAATAATAATTTCTAAGTAAGTGACATTTTTATAAAAAAAAATTATAAAAAAAATTTCGTCCACACTGTAGTCATTTCTCCCACAGGTCATATCGCCCACAGGACATTTCGCCCAGAGGTAATTTTCTCTACATATTTGTTTTTTATAAAAAATAAATTTTATAAAAAAAAATTATAAAAAAAATTTCGCCCACACTGGAGTCATTTCGCCCACATGTCATTTTGCCTACAGGACATTTCGCCCACAGGTCATTTCGCCAACAGGTCATTTCGCCCACAGGTCATTTCGCTCACATAATGGAGTCATTTCGCCCACAGGTCATTTTTTTATATTTTTTTTATAAAAAAGAATTTCTATAATTAAATAAAAAAAATATAAATTATTTTTTCATAATTTGTTTTAATTTATTTTTTATAAAAAAAAAATAATATTTCTTTTTTATAAATTTTTTTTATATTTTTTTTTAATAAAAAAAAAATATTTTTTTTTTATACAAAAAATTATAATTTTATTTTTATAAAAAATAAATTTTTATTAATTTTTTTTTTTTTTATAAAAAATAAATTTTTATTAAAAAAAAAAAAAAAAAAATCGCCCACACTGGAGTCATTTCGCCCAAAGGTCATATCGCCCACAGGACATTTCGCCCAGAGGTAATTTTCTTTACATATTTGTTTTTTATAAAAAATAAATTTTATAAAAAAAATTATAAAAAAAATTTCGCCCACACTGGAGTCATTTCGCCCACATGTCATTTTGCCTACAGGACATTTCGCCCACAGGTCATTTCGCCAACAGGTCATTTCGTCCACAGGTCATTTCGCTCACATAATGGAGTCATTTCGCCCACAGGTCATTTTTTTATATTTTTTTTATAAAAAAGAATGTCTATAATTAAATAAAAAAAATTATAAATTATTTTTTCATAATTTGTTTTAATTTATTTTTTATAAAAAAAAATAATATTTCTTTTTTATAAATTGTTTTTATAATTTTTTTTAATAAAAAAAAATATATTTTTTTTATACAAAAAAATATAATTTTATTTTTATAAAAAATAAATTTTTATTAATTTTTTTTTTTTTTATAAAAAATAAATTTTTATTAAATAACAAAAAAAAAATTCGCCCACACTGGAGTCATTTCGCCCAAAGGTCATTTCGCCGGTCCGCCCACAGGTCATTTCGCCCACAGGTCATTTCGCCCACAGGTCATTTCGCCCACAGGTCATTTCGCCCACAGATCATTTCGCCCACAGGACATTTCACCCACAGGTATTTTTTTATATATTTGTTTTTTTATAAAAAAAAAAAATTCTATAATAAAAAAATATATATATAAATGTGTGTGTTTTTTTATAAAAAAAACTACTATTTTTTTTATAATTTTGTTTAAATAAAAAATATTATAATTTTTTTTAAATAAAAAAAATTATAATTTTTTTTTTTTAAATAAATTTTATAAAAAAAAATTATAAAAAAAATTTCGCCCACAAGTCATTTCGCCAACAGGTCATTTTGCCCACAGGACATTTTGCCCACAGTTCATTTCGCCAACAGGTTATTTCGCCCACAGGTCATTTCGCCCACACTATGGAGTCATTTCGCCCACAGGTCATTTTTTTATATTTTTTTTATAAAAAAAATTTCTATAATTAAAAAAAAATTATAAATGATTTTTTCATAATTTGTTTTAATTTATTTTTTATAAAAAAATAAATTCTTTTTTATAAATTATTTTTATGATTTTTTTTAATAAAAAAAATATAATTTTTTTTATAAAAAAAAGAAATAAATTTATTTTTATAAAAAAAAAAATTATAAAAAAAAATTAAAAAAAAAAATTCGCCCACACTGGAGTCATTTCGCCCACAGGTCATTTCGCCAACAGGTCATTTCGGCCACAGGTCATTTTGCCCACAGATTACTTCGCCCACAGGTCATTTCGCCCACAGGTCATTTCGCCCACAGGTCATTTTTTTATAATAAAAAAAAAAAAAAAAAATTATATAATTATTTTTTAATAAACAAATTTAAAAAAAAAATTATAATTTTATTTTTTATTAAAATTAATTTTTTATAAAACAAAAAATAATATTTTTATTTATAAAAGGTCATTTCGATTTTTTTTTTTTTATATTTTTTATAAAAAAAAAATTGACCTGTGGGCGAAATGACTCCATAGTGTGGGCAAAATGACCTGTGGGCAAAATGACCTGTGGGCGAAATGATCCGTGGACGAAATGACCTGTGGGCGAAATGACCTGTGGGCGAAATGATCTGTGGGCGAAATGTCCTGTGGGCGAAATGACCTGTGGTCGAAGTGACTCCAGTGTGGGCGAAATTTGTTTTATAAATTTTTTTTATAAAAATTTATTTTTTATAAAAAAATAATAATAAATGTTTATATAAAAAATATATAATTTTTTTATTAAAAAAAAATATATAAAAAAAATGACCTGTGGGCGAAATGACTTATGGGCGAAATGACCTGTGGGCGAAATGATCTGTGGCCGAAATGACCTGCTGGCAAAATGACCTGTGGGCGAAATGACCTGTGGGCGAAATGACCTGTGGGCGAAATGATTCCAGTGTGGGCGAATTTTTTTTTATAAACTTGATTTATAAAAATTTATTTTTTATAAAAAGAAATTATAATTTCTTTTATTAAAAAAAAAATATATATATATAAAAAAATGTTAATTATTTTTTTATAACAAAAAAATAAAAAAAATATTTATAAAAAAAAAATATATATATAATTTTTTTTATTAAAAAAATAAAAACAAAAATTATAAAATAAAATATTATTATTTTTATATAAAATAAATTAAAAAAAATTATAAAAAAAAACATTTATAATTTTTTTTTTTAATTATTGATTTTTTGTTTTTATAAAAAAAAAAAAAAAAAAAATGACGTTTTGGCGAAATGACTCCATAGTGTGGGCGAAATGACATGTGGGCGAAATGATCTGTGGGCGAAATGACCTGTGGGCGAAATGATCTGTGGGCGAAATGACCTGTGGGCGAAATGACCGGTGGGCGAAATGTCCTTTATGCGAAATGACCTGTGGGCGAAATGACTCGAGTGTGGGCAAAAAAAAATTTCTATAAATTTTTTTTATAAAAATTTATTATATATAAAAAAAAATTATAATTTTTTTTATTAAAAAAATAATATTTTTTGTTTTATAAAAAATGTATTAATTATATTTTTATAAAAAAATAAATTAAAAAAAATAAAAAAATAAAACATTTATAATTTTTTTGATAAATTATAGAATTTTTTTTCATAAACAAATATATAAAAAAAATTACCAGTGGGCGAAATGACTCCATAGTGTGGGCGAAAGGACCTGTGGACGAAATGACCTGTGGGTGAAATGATCTGTGAGCGAAATGACCTGTGGGCGAAATGACATGTGGGCGAAATGACTTGTGAGCGAAATGACTCCACGGGGGGGGGGGGGGAATTTTTTTTTTATAAATTTCTTTTTATAAAAATTTATTTTTTATAAACCAAATTTATCATTTTTATTATTTAAAAAATAAAATAAAACAAATTTATAAAAATAAAAAATTTAATTATATTTTTATAAAAAAGAATAAAAAAAAACCCCTTATATATATATTTTTTTTAGTTATCAAAATTAAAAAAAATATATATATATATGTAAAAAAAATTACCTGTGGGCGAAATGACTCCATAGTGTGGGCGAAATGACCTGTGGTCGAAATGACCTGTGGACGAAATGACCTGTGTGCGAAATGATCTGTGGGCGAAATATCCTGTGGGCGAAATGACCTGTGGGCAAAATGACCTGTAAGGAGATGACCTATGGGCGAAATGAGTCCAGTGTCGGCGAAATTTTTTTTATAAATTTTTTTTAATAAAAATTTATTTTTTATAAAAAAAATTATAATAAAAAATATTATTTATTTTTTTTATAACAAAAAACCAAAAAAAAACAAAAAAAATGTATATATTTTTTTAATTATAGAATTTTTTTTTCATAAAAAAATTAAAAAAAAAAAGACCTGTAGACGAAATGACTCCATACTGTGGGTGAAATGACCTGTAGGCGAAATGACGTGTGGGCGAAATTATCTGTGGGCAAAATGACCTGTGGGCGAAATGACCTGTTAATATCTCAAATTCAAGCTCAAAACACCCGAAAATTCGATATTTTTGGGTCACAGAAGCGATCTATACATGCCTACTCCTTGCTAGAATGTTTTCAAAACACAGGCCCAAAACATGCTGAAAATCCATATTTTAGGTGCCCAAAGTCGATATGTGCATTCATCTTCTGTACCCGTTTATATCTCAAATTCAGGCTTAAAACACCCGAATACTCGATTTTATTGGGGCCCTTAACCGATCTGTACATGTCTACTCAGTGACAGAATATTTTCAAAATACAGGCCCAAAACATGCTGAAAATCGATATTTTAGGTGTCCAAAGTCAATATGTGTATGCATCTTCTGTACTCGTATATATCCCAAATTAAGGCTAAAAAACCCCGAAAATTCGATATTTTTGAGTCCTACAAGCTATCTCTACATGAATACTCCGTGTTAAAGTATTTTCAAAATACAAGCCGAAAACATGCTGAAAATCGATATTTTAGTTGTTCAAAGTCGATATGTGCATGCATCTTCTATACCCGTTTATATCTCAAATTCAGGTTCAAAACACCCGAATATTCGATTTTATTGGGTCCAAGAAACGATCTGTACATGCCTACTCCTTGTTAGAGTATTTACAAAATATAGGCCCAAAACATGCTGAAAATCGATATTTTAAGTGCAAAAAGTCGATATGTGTATGCATCTTCAGTACCCGTTTATATCTCAAATTCAGGCTCAAAACACCCGAAAATTCGATATTTTTGGGTCTCAGAAGCGATCTGTACATGCCTACTCAGTGACAGAATATTTTCAAGATACAGGCGCAAAACATGCTGAAAATCGATATTTTAGGTGTCCAAAGTCGATAATGGCATGCATCTTCAGTACCCGTTTATATCTCAAATTCAAGCTCAAAACACCCAAAAATTCGATAACATAAATTATGTGCCTAAAGTCGATATGTGCATCCATCTTCTGTACCCGTTTATATATCAAATTCAGGCTCAAAACACCCAAAAATTCGATTTTTTGGGGTCCCAAAAGCGATCTGTACATGCCTACTTCTTGCTAGAATGTTTTCAAAATATAGGCCCAAAACATGCTGAAAATCGATATTTTAAGTGTCCAAAATCGATATGTTTATGCAACTTCAGTACCCGTTTATATCTCAAATTCAGGCTCAAAACACACGAAAATTCGATATTTTTGGGTCCCAGAAGCGATATGTACATGCCTAATCCTTGCTAGAATGTTTTCAAGATTTAGGCTTAAAACATGCTGAAAATCAATATTTTAAGTACCCAAAGTCGATATGTGCATACATCTTCTGTACCAGTTTATATCTCAAATTCAGGCTCAAAATACCCGAAAATTCGATATTTTTCAGTCCCAGATGCGATCTGTACATGTCTACTCAGTAATAGAATATTTTCAAAATACTAGCCCAAAACATGCTGAAAATCGATATTTTAGGTGCCCAAAGTCGATATGTGCATGCATCATCTGTACCCGTTTATATCTCAAATTCAGGCTCAAAACACACCAAAATTCGATTTTTTGGGGTCCCAAAAGCGATCTGTACATGCCTACTCCTTGCTAGAATTTTTTCAAAATATAGGCCCAAAACATGCTGAAAATCGATATTTTAGGTGCCCAAAGTCGATATGTACATGCATCTTCTGTACCCGTTTACATCCCAAATTCAGGCTCAAAACACCCGAAAATTCGAGATTTTGGGGTCCCAGAAGCGATCTGTACATGCCTACTCAGTGTTAGAATATTTTTAAATTACAGGCCCAAAACATGCTGAAAATCGAGATTTTAGGTGTCCAATATCGATATGTGTATGCAACTTCAGTACCCGTTTATATCTCAAATTCAGGCTAAAAACACCCGAAAATTCGATATTTTTGGGTCCCAGAAGCGATATGTACATGCCTAATCCTTGCTAGAATATTTTCAAGATTTAGGCATAAAACATGCTGAAAATCAATATTTTAGGTACCCAAAGTCGATATGTGCATACATCTTCTGTACCAGTTTATATCTCAAATTCAGGCTCAAAACACCCGAAAATTCGATATTTTTGTGTCCCAGATGCGATTTGTACATGTCTACTCAGTAATAGAATATTTTCAAAATTCAGGCCCAAAACATGCTGATAATCGATATTTTAGGTGCCCAAAGTCGATATGTTCATGCATCATGTGTACCCGTTTATATCTCAAATTCAGGCTCAAAACACCCGAAAATTCGATATTTTTGGGTCTCAGAAGCGATTTGTATATGCCTACACCTTGCTAGAATGTTTTCAAAATATAGGCCCAAAACATGCTGAAAATCGATATTTTAGGTGTCCAAAGTCAATATGTCCATAAATCTTCTGTACCCATTTATATCTCAAATTCAGGCTCAAAACACCCGAAAATTCGAGATATTTGGGTCCCAGAAGCGATAAATACATGCCTAATCCTTGCTAGAATGTTTTCAAGATTTAGGCTCAAAACATGCTGAAAATCAATATTTTAGGTACCCAAAGTCGATATGTGCATACATCTTCTGTACCAGTTTATATCTCAAATTCAGGCTCAAAACACCCGAAAATTCGATATTTTTCAGTCCCAGATGCGATCTGTACATGTCTACTCAGTAATAGAATATTTTCAAAATACAGGCCCAAAACATGCTGAAAATCGATATTTTAGGTGCCGAAAGTCGATATGTGCATGCATCATGTGTACCCGTTTATATCTCAAACTCAGGCTCAAAACACCCGAAAATTCGATATTTTTGGGTCTCAGAAGCGATCTGTACATGCCTACTCCATGCTAGAATGTTTTCAAAATATAGGCCCAAAACATGCTGAAAATCGATATTTTAGGTACCCAAAGTCGATATGTCCATGCATCTTCTGTACCCATTTATATCTCAAATTCAGGCTCAAAACACTCGAATATTCGATTTTATTGGGGCCGATAAGCGATCTGTACATGCTTACTTAGTGACAGAATGTTTTCAAGATACAGGCGCAAAACATGCTGAAAATCGATATTTTAGGTGTCCAAAGTCGATAACGGCATGCATCTTTAGTACCCGTTTATATCTCAAATTCAGGCTCAAAACACCCGAAAATTCGATATTTTTAGGACCCAGAAGCGATCTGTACATGCCTACTCCGTGTTAGAGTATTTACAAAATACAGGCCCAAAACATGCTGAAAATCGATATTTTAGGTGTCCAAAGTCGATATGTGCATGCATCTTCTGTACCCGTTTATATCTCAAATTCAGGCTCAAAAACACCCGAATATTCGATTTTATTGGGTCCAAGAAGCGATCTGTACATGCCTACTCCTTGTTAGAGTATTTACAAAATATAGGCCCAAAACATGCTGAAAATCGATATTTTAGGTGCAAAAAGTCGATATGTGTATGCATCTTCAGTACCCGTATATATCTCAAATTCAGGCTCAAAACACCCGAAAATTCGATATTTTTGGGTCTCAGAAGCGATCTGCACATGCCTACCCAGTGACAGAATATTTTCAAGATACAGGCCCAAAACATGCTGAAAATCGATATTTTAGGTGTCCAAAGTCGATATTTGCATGCATCTTCAGTACTCGTTTATATCTCAAATTCAGGCTCAAAACACCCTAAAATTCGATATTTTTGGGTCCCAGAAGCGATCTGTACATGCCTACTCCGTGTTAGAGTATTTACAAAATACAGTTTATATAAGAAATTCAGGCTCAAAACACCCGAATATTCGATTTTATTGGGACCCAAATCGATCTGTACAGGCCTACTCAGTGACAGAATTTTTTCAAAATACAGGCCTAAAACATACTAAAAATTGATATTTTAGGTGTCCAAAGTCGATATGTGGATGCATCTTCTTTACCCGTTTATATCTCAAATTCAGGCTCAAAACACCTTAAAATTCGATATTTTTTGGTTCCAGAAGCGATCTGTACATGCTTAATCCTTGCTAGACTATTTTCATGATACAGACCCAAAACATGCTTAAAATCGATATTTTAAGTTTAAAAAGTCGATATGTGCATGCATCTTCAGTACCCGTTTATATCTCAAATTCAAGCTCAAAACACCCGAAAATTCGATAATATAAATTATGTGCCTAAAGTCGATATGTGCATCCATCTTCTGTACCCGTTTATATCTCAAATTCAGGCTCAAAACACCCAAAAAATCGATTTTTGGGGGTCCCAAAAGCGATCTGTACATGCCTACTTCTTGCTAGAATGTTTTCAAAATATAGGCCCAAAACATGCTGAAAATCGATATTTTAAGTGTCCAAAATCGATATGTTTATGCAACTTCAGTACCCGTTTATATCTCAAATTCAGGCTCAAAACACCCGAAAATTCGATATTTTTGGGTCCCAGAAGCGATATGTACATGCCTAATCCTTGCTAGAATGTTTTCAAGATTTAGGCTTAAAACATGCTGAAAATCAATATTTTAAGTACCCAAAGTCGATATGTGCATACATCTTCTGTACCAGTTTATATCTCAAATTCAGGCTCAAAACACCCGAAAATTCGATATTTTTCGGTCCCAGATGCGATCTGTACATGTCTACTCAGTAATAGAATATTTTCAAAATACAGGCCCAAAACATGCTGAAAATCGATATTTTAGGTGCCCAAAGTCGATATGTGCTTGCATCATCTGTACCCGTTTATATCTCAAATTCAGGCTCAAAACACCCGAAAATTCGATTTTTTGGGGTCCCAAAAGCGATCTGTGCATGCCTACTCCTTGCTAGAATGTTTTCAAAATATAGGCCCAAAACATGCTGAAAATCGATATTTTAGGTGCCCAAAGTCGATATGTACATGCATCTTCTGTACTCGTTTATATCTCAAATTCAGGCTTAAAACACCCGAAAATTTGATTTTTGGGGGTCCCAGAAGAGATCTGTACATGCCTACTCCGTGTTAAAGTATTTACAATATACAGGCCCAAAATATGCTTAAAATCGATATTTTAGGTGCAAAAAGTCGATAAGTGTATGCATCTTCTATACCCGTTTATATCTCAAATTCAGGTTCAAAACACCCGAATATTCGATTGTATTGGGGCCCATAAGCAATCTGTACATGCCTACTCAGTGACAGAATATTTTCAAAATACAGGCCCAAAATATGCTGAAAATCAATATTTTTGATGCCTAAATCATTATGTGCATGCATCTTCTGTACCCGTTTACATCCCAAATTCAGGCTCAAAACACCCGAAAATTCGAGATTTTGGGGTCCCAGAAGCGATCTGTACATGCCTACTCAGTGTTAGAATATTTTTATTATTTAAAAAATAAAATAAAACAAATTTATAAAAATAAAAAAATTAATTATATTTTTATAAAAAAGAATAAAAAAAAAACCTTTATATATATATTTTTTTTTTAGTTATCAAAATTAAAAAAAAAATATATATATATGTAAAAAAAATTACCTGTGGGCGAAATGACTCCATAGTGTGGGCGAAATGACCTGTGGGCGAAATGACCTGTGGACGAAATGACATGTGTGCGAAATGATCTGTGAGCTAAATATCCTGTGGGCGAAATGACCTGTGGGCAAAATGACCTGTAAGGAGATGACCTGTGGGCGAAATGAGTCCAGTGTCGGCGAAATTTTTTTTATAAATTTTTTTTAATACAAATTTATTTTTTATAAAAAAAATTATAATAAAAAATATTATTTATTTTTTTAATAACAAAAAACCAAATAAAACAAAAAAAATGTATATATTTTTTTAATTATAGAATTTTTTTTTTCATAAAAAAATTAAAAAAAAAAAGACCTGTAGACGAAATGACTCCATAGTGTGGGTGAAATGACCTGTAGGCGAAATGACGTGTGGGCGAAATTATCTGTGGGCAAAATGACCTGTGGGCGAAATGACCTGTTAATATCTCAAATTCAAGCTCAAAACACCCGAAAATTCGATATTTTTGGGTCACAGAAGCGATCTATACATGCCTACTCCTTGCTAGAATGTTTTCAAAACACAGGCCCAAAACATGCTGAAAATCCATATTTTAGGTGCCCAAAGTCGATATGTGCATTCATCTTCTGTACCCGTTTATATCTCAAATTCAGGCTTAAAACACCCGAATACTCGATTTTATTGGGGCCCTTAACCGATCTGTACATGTCTACTCAGTGACAGAATATTTTCAAAATACAGGCCCAAAACATGCTGAAAATCGATATTTTAGGTGTCCAAAGTCAATATGTGTATGCATCTTCTGTACTCGTATATATCCCAAATTAAGGCTAAAAAACCCCGAAAATTCGATATTTTTGAGTCCTACAAGCTATCTCTACATGAATACTCCGTGTTAAAGTATTTTCAAAATACAAGCCGAAAACATGCTGAAAATCGATATTTTAGTTGTTCAAAGTCGATATGTGCATGCATCTTCTATACCCGTTTATATCTCAAATTCAGGTTCAAAACACCCGAATATTCGATTTTATTGGGTCCAAGAAACGATCTGTACATGCCTACTCCTTGTTAGAGTATTTACAAAATATAGGCCCAAAACATGCTGAAAATCGATATTTTAAGTGCAAAAAGTCGATATGTGTATGCATCTTCAGTACCCGTTTATATCTCAAATTCAGGCTCAAAACACCCGAAAATTCGATATTTTTGGGTCTCAGAAGCGATCTGTACATGCCTACTCAGTGACAGAATATTTTCAAGATACAGGCGCAAAACATGCTGAAAATCGATATTTTAGGTGTCCAAAGTCGATAATGGCATGCATCTTCAGTACCCGTTTATATCTCAAATTCAAGCTCAAAACACCCAAAAATTCGATAACATAAATTATGTGCCTAAAGTCGATATGTGCATCCATCTTCTGTACCCGTTTATATATCAAATTCAGGCTCAAAACACCCAAAAATTCGATTTTTTGGGGTCCCAAAAGCGATCTGTACATGCCTACTTCTTGCTAGAATGTTTTCAAAATATAGGCCCAAAACATGCTGAAAATCGATATTTTAAGTGTCCAAAATCGATATGTTTATGCAACTTCAGTACCCGTTTATATCTCAAATTCAGGCTCAAAACACACGAAAATTCGATATTTTTGGGTCCCAGAAGCGATATGTACTTGCCTAATCCTTGCTAGAATGTTTTCAAGATTTAGGCTTAAAACATGCTGAAAATCAATATTTTAAGTACCCAAAGTCGATATGTGCATACATCTTCTGTACCAGTTTATATCTCAAATTCAGGCTCAAAATACCCGAAAATTCGATATTTTTCAGTCCCAGATGCGATCTGTACATGTCTACTCAGTAATAGAATATTTTCAAAATACTAGCCCAAAACATGCTGAAAATCGATATTTTAGGTGCCCAAAGTCGATATGTGCATGCATCATCTGTACCCGTTTATATCTCAAATTCAGGCTCAAAACACCCCAAAATTCAATTTTTTGGGGTCCCAAAAGCGATCTGTACATGCCTACTCCTTGCTAGAATTTTTTCAAAATATAGGCCCAAAACATGCTGAAAATCGATATTTTAGGTGCCCAAAGTCGATATGTACATGCATCTTCTGTACCCGTTTATATCTCAAATTCAGGCTTAAAACACCCGAAAATTCGATTTTTTGGGGTCCCAGAAGCGATCTGTACATGCCTACTCCGTGTTAGAGTATTTACAAAATACAGGCACAAAATATGCTTAAAATCGATATTTTAGGTGCAAAAAGTCGATAAGTGCATGCATCTTCTATACCCGTTTATATCTCAAATTCAGGTTCAAAACACCCAAATATTCGATTGTATTGGGGCCCATAAGCGATCTGTACACGCCTACTCAGTGACAGAATATTTTCAAAATACAGGCCCAAAATATGCTGAAAATCAATATTTTTAATGCCTAAATCATTATGTGCATGCATCTTCTGTACCCGTTTACATCCCAAATTCAGGCTCAAAACACCCGAAAATTCGAGATTTTGGGGTCCCAGAAGCGATCTGTACATGCCTACTCAGTGTTAGAATATTTTTAAATTACAGGCCCAAAACATGCTGAAAATCGAGATTTTAGGTGTCCAATATCGATATGTGTATGCAACTTCAGTACCCGTTTATATCTCAAATTCAGGCTCAAAACACCCGAAAATTCGATATTTTTGGGTCCCAGAAGCGATATGTACATGCCTAATCCTTGCTAGAATATTTTCAAGATTTAGGCATAAAACATGCTGAAAATCAATATTTTAGGTACCCAAAGTCGATATGTGCATACATCTTCTGTACCAGTTTATATCTCAAATTCAGGCTCAAAACACCCGAAAATTCGATATTTTTGTGTCCCAGATGCGATTTGTACATGTCTACTCAGTAATAGAATATTTTCAAAATTCAGGCCCAAAACATGCTGAAAATCGATATTTTAGGTGCCCAAAGTCAATATGTTCATGCATCATGTGTACCCGTTTATATCTCAAATTCAGGCTCAAAACACCTGAAAATTCGATATTTTTGGGTCTCAGAAGCGATTTGTATATGCCTACTCCTTGCTAGAATGTTTTCAAAATATAGGCCCAAAACATGCTGAAAATCGATATTTTAGGTACCCAAAGTCAATATGTCCATAAATCTTCTGTACCCATTTATATCTCAAATTCAGGCTCAAAACACCCGAAAATTCGAGATATTTGGGTCCCAGAAGCGATAAATACATGCCTAATCCTTGCTAGAATGTTTTCAAGATTTAGGCTCAAAACATGCTGAAAATCAATATTTTAGGTACCCAAAGTCGATATGTGCATACATCTTCTGTACCAGTTTATATCTCAAATTCAGGCTCAAAACACCCGAAAATTCGATATTTTTCAGTCCCAGATGCGATCTGTAGATGTCTACTCAGTAATAGAATATTTTCAAAATACAGGCCCAAAACATGCTGAAAATCGATATTTTAGGTGCCGAAAGTCGATATGTGCATGCATCATGTGTACCCGTTTATATCTCAAATTCAGGCTCAAAACACCCGAAAATTCGATATTTTTGGGTCTCAGAAGCGATCTGTACATGCCTACTCCATGCTAGAATGTTTTCAAAATATAGGCCCAAAACATGCTGAAAATCGATATTGTAGGTACCCAAAGTCGATATGTCCATGCATCTTCTGTACCCATTTATATCTCAAATTCAGGCTCAAAACACTCGAATATTCGATTTTATTGGGGCCGAGAAGCGATCTGTACATGCTTACTTAGTGACAGAATGTTTTCAAGATACAGGCGCAAAACATGCTGAAAATCGATATTTTAGGTGTCCAAAGTCGATAATGGCATGCATCTTTAGTACCCGTTTATATCTCAAATTCAGGCTCAAAACACCCGAAAATTCGATATTTTTAGGACCCAGAAGCGATCTGTACATGCCTACTCCGTGTTAGAGTATTTACAAAATACAGGCCCAAAACATGCTGAAAATCGATATTTTAGGTGTCCAAAGTCGATATGTGCATGCATCTTCTGTACCCGTTTATATCTCAAATTCAGGCTCAAAAACACCTGAATATTCGATTTTATTGGGTCCAAGAAGCGATCTGTACATGCCTACTCCTTGTTAGAGTATTTACAAAATATAGGCCCAAAACATGCTGAAAATCGATATTTTAGGTGCAAAAAGTCGATATGTGTATGCATCTTCAGTACCCGTATATATCTCAAATTCAGGCTCAAAACACCCGAAAATTCGATATTTTTGGGTCTCAGAAGCGATCTGCACATGCCTACTCAGTGACAGTATATTTTCAAGATACAGGCCCAAAACATGCTGAAAATCGTTATTTTAGGTGTCCAAAGTCGATATTTGCCTGCATCTTCAGTACTCGTTTATATCTCAAATTCAGGCTCAAAACACCCGAAAATTCGATACTTTTTGGGTCCAAGAAGCGATCTGTACATGCTTAATCCTTTCTTGAATGTTTTCAAGATACAAACCCAAAACATGCTCAAAATCGATATTTTAGGTGCAAAAAGTCGTACCCGTTTATAATTTAAATTTTGGCTCAAAACACCGAAAATTCGATATTTTTGGGTCCCATAAGCGATCTGTACATGTCTACTCCTTGCTAGAATGTTTTCAAATTACAGACCCACAACATGCTGAAAATCGATATTTTAGGTGCCCAAAGTCGATTTGTGCAAGCATCTTCTGTACCTGTTTATATCTCAAATTCAGGCTCAAAACACCCGAAAATTCGATATTTTTGGGTCCCAGAAGCGATCTGTACATGCCTACTCCGTGTTAGAATATTTACAAAATACAGTTTATATAAGAAATTCAGGCTCAAAACACCCGAATATTCGATTTTATTGGGGCCCAAAGCGATCTGTACAGGCCTACTCAGTGACAGAATTTTTTCAAAATACAGGCCTAAAACATACTAAAAATTGATATTTTAGGTGTCCAAAGTCGATATGTGGATGCATCTTCTTTACCCGTTTATATCTCAAATTCAGGCTCAAAACACCCTAAAATTCGATATTTTTTGGTTCCAGAAGCGATCTGTACATGCTTAATCCTTGCTAGACTATTTTAATGATACAGACCCAAAACATGCTTAAAATCGATATTTTAAGTTTAAAAAGTCGATATGTGCATGCATCTTCAGTACCCGTTTATATCTCAAATTCAAGCTCAAAACACCCGAAAATTCGATAATATAAATTATGTGCCTAAAGTCGATATGTGCATCCATCTTCTGTACCCGTTTATATCTCAAATTCAGGCTCAAAACACCCGAAAATTCGATATTTTTAGGACCCAGAAGCGATCTGTACATGCCTACTCCGTGTTAGAGTATTTACAAAATACAGGCCCAAAACATGCTGAAAATCGATATTTTAGGTGTCCAAAGTCGATATGTGCATGCATCTTCTGTACCCGTTTATATCTCAAATTCAGGCTCAAAAACACCTGAATATTCGATTTTATTGGGTCCAAGAAGCGATCTGTACATGCCTACTCCTTGTTAGAGTATTTACAAAATATAGGCCCAAAACATGCTGAAAATCGATATTTTAGGTGCAAAAAGTCGATATGTGTATGCATCTTCAGTACCCGTATATATCTCAAATTCAGGCTCAAAACACCCGAAAATTCGATATTTTTGGGTCTCAGAAGCGATCTGCACATGCCTACTCAGTGACAGTATATTTTCAAGATACAGGCCCAAAACATGCTGAAAATCGTTATTTTAGGTGTCCAAAGTCGATATTTGCCTGCATCTTCAGTACTCGTTTATATCTCAAATTCAGGCTCAAAACACCCGAAAATTCGATACTTTTTGGGTCCAAGAAGCGATCTGTACATGCTTAATCCTTTCTTGAATGTTTTCAAGATACAAACCCAAAACATGCTCAAAATCGATATTTTAGGTGCAAAAAGTCGTACCCGTTTATAATTTAAATTTTGGCTCAAAACACCGAAAATTCGATATTTTTGGGTCCCATAAGCGATCTGTACATGTCTACTCCTTGCTAGAATGTTTTCAAATTACAGACCCACAACATGCTGAAAATCGATATTTTAGGTGCCCAAAGTCGATTTGTGCAAGCATCTTCTGTACCTGTTTATATCTCAAATTCAGGCTCAAAACACCCGAAAATTCGATATTTTTGGGTCCCAGAAGCGATCTGTACATGCCTACTCCGTGTTAGAATATTTACAAAATACAGTTTATATAAGAAATTCAGGCTCAAAACACCCGAATATTCGATTTTATTGGGGCCCAAAGCGATCTGTACAGGCCTACTCAGTGACAGAATTTTTTCAAAATACAGGCCTAAAACATACTAAAAATTGATATTTTAGGTGTCCAAAGTCGATATGTGGATGCATCTTCTTTACCCGTTTATATCTCAAATTCAGGCTCAAAACACCCTAAAATTCGATATTTTTTGGTTCCAGAAGCGATCTGTACATGCTTAATCCTTGCTAGACTATTTTAATGATACAGACCCAAAACATGCTTAAAATCGATATTTTAAGTTTAAAAAGTCGATATGTGCATGCATCTTCAGTACCCGTTTATATCTCAAATTCAAGCTCAAAACACCCGAAAATTCGATAATATAAATTATGTGCCTAAAGTCGATATGTGCATCCATCTTCTGTACCCGTTTATATCTCAAATTCAGGCTTAAAACACCCAAAAAATCGATTTTGGGGGGTCCCAAAAGCGATATGTACATGCCTACTTCTTGCTAGAATGTTTTCAAAATATAGGCCCAAAACATGCTGAAAATCGATATTTTAAGTGTCCAAAATCGATATGTTTATGCAACTTCAGTACCCGTTTATATCTCAAATTCAGGCTCAAAACACCCGAAAATTCGATATTTTTGGGTCCCAGAAGCAATATGTACATGCCTAATCCGTGCTAGAATGTTTTCAAGATTTAGGCTTAAAACATGCTGAAAATCAATATTTTAAGTACCCTAAGTCGATATGTGCATACATCTTCTGTACCAGTTTATATCTCAAATTCAGGCTCAAAGCACCCGAAAATTCGATATTTTTCGGTCCCAGATGCGATCTGTACATGCCTACTCCGTGTTAAAGTATTTACAATATACAGGCCCAAAATATGCTTATAATCGATATTTTAGGTGCAAAAAGTCGATAAGTGCATGCATCTTCTATACCCGTTTATATCTCAAATTCAGGTTCAAAACACCCGAATATTCGATTGTATTGGGGCCCATAAGCGATCTGTACATGCCTACTCAGTGACAGAATATTTTCAAAATACAGGCCAAAAATATGCTGAAAATCAATATTTTTGATGCCTAAATCATTATGTGCATGCATCTTCTGTACCCGTTTACATCCCAAATTCAGGCTCAAAACACCCGAAAATTCGAGATTTTGTGGTCCCAGAAGCGATATGTACATGCCTAATCCTTGCTAGAATGTTTTCAAGATTTAGGCTTAAAACATGCTGAAAATCAATATTTTAAGTACCCAAAGTCGATATGTGCATTCATCTTCTTTACCAGTTTATATCACAAATTCAGGCTCAAAACACCCGAAAATTCGATATTTTTCGGTCCCAGATGCGATCTGTACATGTCTACTCAGTAATAGAATATTTTCAAAATACAGGCCCAAAACATGCTGAAAATCGATATTTTAGGTGCCCAAAGTCGATATGTGCTTGCATCATCAGTACCCGTTTATATCTCAAATTCAGGCTCAAAACACCCAAAAATTCGATTTTTTGGGGTCCCAAAAGCGATCTGTGCATGCCTACTCCTTGCTAGAATGTTTTCAAAATATAGGCCAAAAACATGCTGAAAATCGATATTTTAGGTGCCCAAAGTCGATATGTACATGCATCTTCTGTACCCGTTTATATCTCAAATTCAGGCTTAAAACACCCGAAAATTTGATTTTTGGGGGTCCCAGAAGCGATCTGTACATGCCTACTCCGTGTTGAAGTATTTACAATATACAGGCCCAAAATATGCTTATAATCGATATTTTAGGTGCAAAAAGTCGATAAGTGCATGCATCTTCTATACCCGTTTATATCTCAAATTCAGGTTCAAAACACCCGAATATTCGATTGTATTGGGGCCCATAAGCGATCTGTACATGCCTACTCAGTGACAGAATATTTTCAAAATACAGGCCAAAAATATGCTGAAAATCAATATTTTTGATGCCTAAATCATTATGTGCATGCATCTTCTGTACCCGTTTACATCCCAAATTCGGGCTCAAAACACCCTAAAATTCGAGATTTTGGGGTCCCAAAAGCGATATGTACATGCCTAATCCTTGCTAGAATGTTTTCAAGATTTAGGCTTAAAACATGCTGAAAATCAATATTTTAAGTACCCAAAGTCGATATGTGCATACATCTTCTGTACCAGTTTATATCTTAAATTCAGGCTCAAAACACCCGAAAATTCGATATTTTTCGGTCCCAGATGCGATCTGTACATGTCTACTCAGTAATAGAATATTTTCAAAATACAGGCCCAAAACATGCTGAAAATCGATATTTTAGGTGCCCAAAGTCGATATGTGCTTGCATCATCTGTACCCGTTTATATCTCAAATTCAGGCTCAAAACACCCAAAAATTCGATTTTTTGGGGTCCCAAAAGCGATCTGTGCATGCCTACTCCTTGCTAGAATGTTTTCAAAATATAGGCCCAAAACATGCTGAAAATCGATATTTTAGGTGCCAAAAGTCGATATGTACATGCATCTTCTGTACCCGTTTATATCTCAAATTCAGGCTTAAAACACCCGAAAATTTGATTTTTGGGGGTCCCAGAAGCGATCTGTACATGCCTACTCCGTGTTAAAGTATTTACAATATACAGGCCCAAAATATGCTTATAATCGATATTTTAGGTGCAAAAAGTCGATAAGTGCATGCATCTTCTATACCCGTTTATATCTCAAATTCAGGTTCAAAACACCCGAATATTCGATTGTATTGGGGCCCATAAGCGATCTGTACATGCCTACTCAGTGACAGAATATTTTCAAAATACAGGCCAAAAATATGCTGAAAATCAATATTTTTGATGCCTAAATCATTATGTGCATGCATCTTCTGTACCCGTTTACATCCCAAATTCGGGCTCAAAACACCCGAAAATTCGAGATTTTGGGGTCCCAGAAGCGATATGTACATGCCTAATCCTTGCTAGAATGTTTTCAAGATTTAGGCTTAAAACATGCTGAAAATCAATATTTTAAGTACCCAAAGTCGATATGTGCATACATCTTCTGTACCAGTTTATATCTCAAATTCAGGCTCAAAACACCCGAAAATTCGATATTTTTCGGTCCCAGATGCGATCTGTACATGTCTACTCAGTAATAGAATATTTTCAAAATACAGGCCCAAAACATGCTGAAAATCGATATTTTAGGTGCCCAAAGTCGATATGTGCTTGCATCATCTGTACCCGTTTATATCTCAAATTCAGGCTCAAAACACCCAAAAATTCGATTTTTTGGGGTCCCAAAAGCGATCTGTGCATGCCTACTCCTTGCTAGAATGTTTTCAAAATATAGGCCCAAAACATGCTGAAAATCGATATTTTAGGTGCCCAAAGTCGATATGTACATGCATCTTCTGTACCCGTTTATATCTCAAATTCAGGCTTAAAACACCCGAAAATTTGATTTTTGGGGGTCCCAGAAGCGATCTGTACATGCCTACTCCGTGTTAAAGTATTTACAATATACAGGCCCAAAATATGCTTATAATCGATATTTTAGGTGCAAAAAGTCGATAAGTGCATGCATCTTCTATACCCGTTTATATCTCAAATTCAGGTTCAAAACACCCGAATATTCGATTGTATTGGGGCCCATAAGCGATCTGTACATGCCTACTCAGTGACAGAATATTTTCAAAATACAGGCCAAAAATATGCTGAAAATCAATATTTTTGATGCCTAAATCATTATGTGCATGCATCTTCTGTACCCGTTTACATCCCAAATTCAGGCTCAAAACACCCGAAAATTCGAGATTTTGGGGTCCCAGAAGCGATCTGTACATGCCTACTCAGTGTTAGAATATTTTTAAATTACAAGCCCAAAACATGCTTAAAATCGATATTTTAGGTGTCCAATATCTATTTGTGTATGCAACTTCAGTATCCGTTTATATCTCAAATTCAGGCTCAAAACACCCGAAAATTCGAAATTTTTCGGTCCCAGATGCGATCTGTACATGTCTACTCAGTAATAGAATATTTTCAAAATACAGGCCGAAAACATGCTGAAAATCGATATTTTAGGTGCCCAAAGTCGATATGTTCATTCATCATGTGTACCCGTTTATATCTCAAATTCAGGCTCAAAACACCCGAAAATTCGATATTTTTGGGTCTCAGAAGCGATCTGTACATGACTACTCCATGCTAGAATGTTTTCAAAATATAGGCCTAAAACATGCTGAAAATCGATATTTTGGTACCCAAAGTCGATATGTCCATGCATCTTCTGTACCCATTTATATCTCAAATTCAGGCTCAAAACACCCGAAAATTCTAAGTTTTTGGGTCCAAGAAACGATTTGTACATGCCTACTCCTTGTTAGAGTATTTACAAAATACAGGCCCCAAACATGCTGAAAATCGATATTTTAGGTGTCCAAAGTCGATATGTGCATGCATCTTCTGTACCCGTATATATCTCAAATTCAGGCTCAAAAACACCCGAGTATTCGATTTTATTGGGTCCAAGAAGCGATCTGTACATGCCTACTCCTTGTTAGAGTATTTACAAAATATAGGCTCAAAACATGCTGAAAATCGATATTTTAGGTGCAAAAAGTCGATATGTGTATGCATTTTCAGTACCAGTTTATATCTCAAATTCAGGCTCAAAACACCCGAAAATTCGATATTTATGGGTCTCAGAAGCGATCTGTACATGCCTACTCAGTGACAGAATATTTTCAAGATACAGGCGCAAAACATGCTGAAAATCGATATTTTAGGTGTCCAAAGTCGATATTTGCATGCATCTTCAGTACTCGTTTATATCTCAAATTCAGGCTCAAAACACCCGAAAATTCGATACTTTTTGGGTCCAAGAAGCGATCTGTACATGCTTAATCCTTTCTAGAATGTTTTCAAGATACAAACCCAAAACATGCTCAAAATCGATATTTTAGGTGCAAAAAGTCGTACCCGTTTATATTTCAAATTTTGGCTCAAAACACCGTAAATTCGATATTTTTGGGTCCCATAAGCGATCTGTACATGTCTACTCCTTGCTAGAATGTTTTCAAAATACAGGCCCACAACATGCTGAAAATCGATATTTTAGGTGCCCAAAGTCGATTTGTGCAAGCATCTTCTGTACCTGTTTATATCTCAAATTCAGGCTCAAAACACCCGAAAATTCGATATTTTTGGGTCCCAAAAGCGATCTGTACATGCCTACTCCGTGTTAGAGTATTTACAAAATATAGTTTATATCTGAAATTCGGGCTCAAAACACCCTAATATTCGATTTTATTGGGGCCCAAAAGCGATCTGTACAGGCCTACTCAGTGACAGAATTTTTTCAAAATACAGGCCTAAAACATACTAAAAATTGATATTTTAGGTGTCCAAAGTCGATATGTGGATGCATCTTCTTTACCCGTTTATATCTCAAATTCAGGCTCAAAACACCCTAAAATTCGATATTTTTTGGTTCCAGAAGCGATCTGTACATGATTAATCCTTGCTAGACTATTTTCATGATACAGACCCAAAACATGCTTAAAATCGATATTTTAAGTTTAAAAAGTCGATATGTGCATGCATCTTCAGTACCCGTTTATATCTCAAATTCAAGCTCAAAACACCCGAAAATTCGATAATATAAATTATGTGCCTAAAGTCGATATGTGCATCCATCTTCTGTACCCGTTTATATCTCAAATTCAGGCTCAAAACACCCAAAAATTCGATTTTTTGGGGTCCCAAAAGCAATCTGTACATGCCTACTTCTTGCTAGAATGTTTTCAAAATATAGGCCCAAACATGCTGAAAATCGATATTTTAAGTGTCCAAAATCGATATGTTTATGCAACTTCAGTACCCGTTTATATCTCAAATTCAGGCTCAAAACACCCAAAAATTCGATATTTTTGGGTCCCAGAAGCGATATGTACATGCCTAATCCTTGCTAGAATGTTTTCAAGATTTAGGCTTAAAACATGCTGAAAATCAATATTTTATGTACCCAAAGTCGATATGTGCATACATCTTCTGTACCAGTTTATATCTCAAATTCAGGCTCAAAACACCCGAAAATTCGATATTTTTGGGTCTCAGAAGCGATCTGTACATGACTACTCCATGCTAGAATGTTTTCAAAATATAGGCCTAAAACATGCTGAAAATAGATATTTTGGTACCCAAAGTCGATATGTCCATGCATCTTCTGTACCCATTTATATCTCAAATTCAGACTCAAAACACCCGAAAATTCTAAATTTTTGGGTCCAAAAAACGATCTGTACATGCCTACTCCTTGTTAGAGTATTTACAAAATACAGGCCCCAAACATGCTGAAAATCGATATTTTAGGTGTCCAAAGACGATATGTGCATGCATCTTCTGTACCCGTATATATCTCAAATTCAGGCTCAAAACACTCGAATATTCGATTTTATTGGGGCCCAGAAGCGATCTGTACATGCTTACTTAGTGACAGAATATTTTCAAGATACAGGCGCAAAACATGCTGAAAATCGATATTTTAGGTGTCCAAAGTCGATAATGGCATGCATCTTCAGTACCCGTTTATATCTCAAATTCAGGCTGAAAACACCTGAAAATTCGATATTTTTAGGACCCAGAAGCAATCTGTACATGCCTACTCCGTGTTAGAGTATTTACAAAATACAGGCCCAAAACATGCTGAAAATCGATATTTTAGGTGTCCAAAGTCGATATGTGCATGCATCTTCTGTACCCGTTTATATCTCAAATTCAGGCTCAAAAACACCCGAATATTCGATTTTATTGGGCCCAAGAAGCAATCTGTACATGCCTACTCCTTGTTAGAGTATTTACAAAATATAGGCCCAAAACACGCTGAAAATCGTTATTTTAGGTGCAAAAAGTCGATATGTGTATGCATCTTCAGTACCCGTTTATATCTCAAATTCAGGCTCAAAACACCCGAAAATTCGATATTTTTGGGTCTAAGAAGCGATCTGTACATGCCTACTCAGTGACAGAATATTTTCAAGATACAGGCGCAAAACATGCTGAAAATCGATATTTTAGGTGTCCAAAGTCGATATTTGCATGTATCTTCAGTACTCGTTGTACGGACAAAGGCAAAGACTAGAAGGAACAACAGATCAGATGGCAAATTTATTAATAGCCAGACAGATATTAGACACTACAGCACAGCTGTCCTTCCTTCCTTCTCTCCACACACACACACACACACCACTCCATACACACACACAAACACGTGCAGTGACTCGCCTTTCGGGACCTGACAGACAGATTCAGATTCCACATACATACATACATACACACAGTCACCCTCGCTTGACCAGTCTCCAATGACATCTCTCTGCTTCAAGTTGTGGTAAGAGGATATAGCAGAAACCATTAACCCCTTCCTCCTCTCTCCAGTTTCACAGAGAGAGAGAGAGAATGGGAGAATAAATGAATAAGGAATAAATAGGGAGAGAAGAGGAGTAGACAGACATACAGAATTAGATTGACCATTCACAGGCAACAGTTGTCACTCTAGCTATTTCTGTAAACTATTGAGTTTGAAATATATATAAGCAGAGGAGGTACACTAGGATTCAGGATACCACACTGACTCCCTAAGGGCTATAAACTGTCTCCATAGAGAGAGACATAATACCATATAAGACAAGACCAGGCACATCAATATAACTCTCTGTATAGATATAAGAACATATTAATAAATTAAGCCTTAAGAAACTTGTGAAGTCAATCACCTAAGAAAGCACCCCGTCTTCCACGTTACCTAAAACAACAACAACAACAACAACTACTACAACTACAAGAATTACATACAAGTAAGTTACCAAGTTCTGCCCAGAGTTCAAGCCTTCAGAACTGGTACATCGTTTATATCTCAAATTCAGACTCAAAACACCCGAAAATTCGATACTTTTTGGGTCCAAGAAGCGATCTGTACATGCTTAATCCTTTCTAGAATGTTTTCAAGATACAAACCCAAAACATGCTCAAAATCGATATTTTAGGTGCAAAAAGTCGTACCCGTTTATATTTCAAATTTTGGCTCAAAACACCGAAAATTCGATATTTTTGGGTCCCATAAGCGATCTGTACATGTCTACTCCTTGCTAGAATGTTTTCAAAATACAGGCCCACAACATGCTGAAAATCGATATTTTAGGTGCCCAAAGTCGATTTGTGCAAGCATCTTCTGTACCTGTTTATATCACAAATTCAGGCTCAAAACACCAGAAAATTCGATATTTTTGGGTCCCAGAAGCGATCTGTACATGCCTACTCCGTGTTAGAGTATTTACAAAATATAGTTTATATCTGAAATTCGGGCTCAAAACACCCTAATATTCGATTTTATTGGGGCCCAAAAGCGATCTGTACAGGCCTACTCAGTAACAGAATGTTTTCAAAATACAGGCCTAAAACATACTAAAAATTGATATTTTAGGTGTCCAAAGTCGATATGTGGATGCATCTTCTTTACCCGTTTATATCTCAAATTCAGGCTCAAAACAACCTAAAATTCGATATTTTTTGGTTCCAGAAGCGATCTGTACATGCTTAATCCTTGCTAGACTATTTTCATGATACAGACCCAAAACATGCTTAAAATCGATATTTTAAGTTTAAAAATTCGATATGTGCATGCATCTTTAGTACCCGTTTATATCTCAAATTCAAGCTCAAAACACCCGAAAATTCGATAATATAAATTATGTGCCTAAAGTCGATATGTGCATCCATCTTCTGTACCCGTTTATATCTCAAATTCAGGCTCAAAACACCCAAAAATTCGAGATTTTTGGGTCCAAAAAGCGATCTGTACATGCCTACTCCTTGTTAGAGTATTTACAAAATACAGGCCCCAAACATGCTGAAAATCGATATTTTAGGTGTCCAAAGTCGAAATGTGCATTTATCTTCTGTACCCGTTTATATCTCAAATTCAGGCTCAAAACACTCGAATATTCGATTTTATTGAGGCCCAGAAGCGATCTGTACATGCTTACTCAGTGACAGAATATTTTCAAGATACAGGCAAAAAACATGCTGAAAATCGATATTTTAGGTGTCTAAAGTCGATATTTGCATGCATCTTCAGTACCCGTTTATATCTCAAATTCAGGCTCAAAACACCCGAAAATTCGATATTTTTAGGACCCAGAAGCGATCTGTACATGCCTACTCCGTGTTAGAGTATTTACAAAATACAGGCCCAAAACATGCTGAAAATCGATATTTTAGGTGTCCAAAGTCGATATGTGCATGCATCTTCTGTACCCGTTTATATCTCAAATTCAGGCTCAAAACACCCGAATATTCGATTTTATTGGGTCCAAGAAGCGATCTGTACATGCCTACTCCTTGATAGAGTATTTACAATATATAGCCCCAAAACATGCTGAAAATCGATATTTTAGGTGCAAAAAGTCGATATGTGTATGCATCTTCAGTACCCTTTTATATTTCAAATTCAGGCTCAAAACACCCGAAAATTCGATATTTTTTGGTCTCAGAAGCGATCTGTACATGCCTACTCAGTGACAGAATATTTTCAAGATACAGGCGCAAAACATGCTGAAAATCGATATTTTAGGTGTCCAAAGTCGATATTTGCATGCATCTTCAGTACTCGTTTATATTTCAAATTCAGGCTCAAAACACCCGAATATTCGATATTTTGGGGTCCCAGAATCGATCTGTACATGCTTAATCATTCCTAGAATGTTTTCAAGATACAAATCCAAAACATGCTCAAAATCGATATTTTAGGTGCAAAAAGTCGATATGTGCCTGCATCTTCTGTACCAGTTTATATTTCAAATTCAGGCTCAGAACACCCGAAAATTCGATATTTTTCGGTCCCAGATGCGATCTGTACATGTCTACTCAGTAAAAGAATATTTTCAATATACAGGCCCAAAACATGCTGAAAATCGATATTTTAGGTGCCCAAAGTCGATATGTGCATGCATCATCTGTACCCGTTTATATCACAAATTCAGGCTCAAAACACCCGAAAATTCAATATTTTTGGGTCTCAGAAGCGATCTGTACATGCCTACTCCATGCTAGAATGTTTTCACAATATAGGCCCAAAACATGCTAAAAAACGATATTTTAGGTACCCAATGTCGATATGTCCATGCATCTTCTGTACTCATTTATATCTCAAATTCAGGCTCAAAACACCCGAAAATTCGAGATTTTTTTGTCCCAGAAGCGATATGTACATGCCTAATCCTTGCTAGAATGTTTTCAAGATTTAGGCTCAAAACATGCTGAAAATCAATATTTTAGGTACCCAAAGTCGATATGTGCATACATCTTCTGTACCAGTTTATATCTCAAATTCAGGCTCAAAACACCCGAAAAATCGATATTTTTGGGTCCGAGATGCGATCTGTACATGTCTACTCAGTAATAGAATATTTTCAAAATACAGGCCCCAAACATGCTGAAAATCGATATTTTAGGTGTCCAAAGTCGAAATGTGCATTCATCTTCTGTACCCGTTTATATCTCAAATTCAGGCTCAAAACACTCGAATATTCGATTTTATTGAGGCCCAGAAGCGATCTGTACATGCTTACTCAGTGACAGAATATTTTCAAGATACAGGCAAAAAACATGCTGAAAATCGATATTTTAGGTGTCTAAAGTCGATATTTGCATGCATCTTCAGTACCCGTTTATATCTCAAATTCAGGCTCAAAACACCCGAAAATTCGATATTTTTAGGACCCAGAAGCGATCTGTACATGCCTACTCCGTGTTAGAGTATTTACAAAATACAGGCCCAAAACATGCTGAAAATCGATATTTTAGGTGTTCAAAGTCGATATGTGCATGCATCTTCTGTACCCGTTTATATCTCAAATTCAGGCTCAAAACACCCGAATATTCGATTTTATTGGGTCCAAGAAGCGATCTGTACATGCCTACTCCTTGATAGAGTATTTACAATATATAGCCCCAAAACATGCTGAAAATCGATATTTTAGGTGCAAAAAGTCGATATGTGTATGCATCTTCAGTACCCTTTTATATTTCAAATTCAGGCTCAAAACACGCGAAAATTCGATATTTTTTGGTCTCAGAAGCGATCTGTACATGCCTACTCAGTGACAGAATATTTTCAAGATACAGGCGCAAAACATGCTGAAAATCGATATTTTAGGTGCCCAAAGTCGATATTTGCATGCATCTTCAGTACTCGTTTATATTTCAAATTCAGGCTCAAAACACCCGAATATTCGATATTTTGGGGTCCCAGAATCGATCTGTACATGCTTAATCATTCCTAGAATGTTTTCAAGATACAAATCCAAAACATGCTCAAAATCGATATTTTAGGTGCAAAAAGTCGATATGTGCCTGCATCTTCTGTACCAGTTTATATTTCAAATTCAGGCTCAGAACACCCGAAAATTCGATATTTTTCGGTCCCAGATGCGATCTGTACATGTCTACTCAGTAAAAGAATATTTTCAATATACAGGCCCAAAACATGCTGAAAATCGATATTTTAGGTGCCCAAAGTCGATATGTGCATGAATCATCTGTACCCGTTTATATCTCAAATTCAGGCTCAAAACACCCGAAAATTCAATATTTTTGGGTCTCAGAAGCGATCTGTACATGCCTACTCCATGCTAGAATGTTTCCAAAATATAGGCCCAAAACATGCTAAAAAACGATATTTTAGGTACCCAATGTCGATATGTCCATGCATCTTCTGTACTCATTTATATCTCAAATTCAGGCTCAAAACACCCGAAAATTCGAGATTTTTTTGTCCTAGAAGCGATATGTACATGCCTAATCCTTGCTAGAATGTTTTCAAGATTTAGGCTCAAAACATGCTGAAAATCAATATTTTAGGTACCCAAAGTCGATATGTGCATACATCTTCTGTACCAGTTTATATCTCAAATTCAGGCTCAAAACACCCGAAAAATCGATATTTTTGGGTCCGAGATGCGATCTGTACATGTCTACTCAGTAATAGAATATTTTCAAAATACAGGCCCAAAACATGCTGAAAATCGATATTTTAGGTGCCCAAAGTCGATATGTGCATGCATCATCTGTACCCGTTTATATCTTAAATTCAGGCTCAAAACACCCGAAAATTCGATATTTTTGGGTCTCAGAAGCGATCTCTACATGCCTTCTCAGTGACAGAATATTTTCAAGATACATGCGCAAAACATGCTGAAAATCAATATATTAGGTGTCCAAAGTCGATATGTGCATGCATCTTCAGTACACGTTTATATCTCAAATTCTGGCTCAAAACACCCAAAAATTCGATATTTTTTGGTCCCAGAAGTGATCTGTACATGCCTACTTCGTGTTAGAGTATTTACAAAATACAGTTTATATCTCAAATTCAAGCTCAAAACACCCGAAAATTCGATAATATATGTGCCCAAATTCGATATTTGCTGAAATTAATCTTCTGTACCCGTTTATATCTCAAATTCAGGCTCAAAACACCCAAAAATTAAATATTTTTGGGTCCCAAAAGCGATCTGTACATGCCTACTCCTTGCTAGAATGTTTTCAAAATATAGGCCCAAAACATGCTGAAAATCGATATTATAGGTGCCCAAAGTCGATATGTACATGCATTTTCTGTACCCGTTTATATAATAAATTCAGACTCAAAACACCCGAAAATTCGACATTTTTGGGTCCCAGAAGCGATCTGTACATGCCTACTCAGTGCTGGAATATTGTCAAAATATATATTCAAAATAAACTAAAAATCGATATTTTAAGTGTCTAAAGTCGATATGAGCATACATCTTCTGTTCCCGTTTATATCTCAAATTCAGGCTCAAAACACCCGAAAATTCGATATTTTTGGGTCTCAGAAGCGATCTCTATATGCCTACTCAGTAACAGAATATTTTCAAGATACATGCGCAAAACATGCTGAAAATCGATATTTTAGGTGTCCAAAGTCGATATTTGCATGCATCTTCTGTACCCGTTTATATCTCAAATTCAGGCTCAAAACACCCAAAAATTAAATATTTTTGGGTCCCAAAAGCGATCTGTACATGCCTACTCCTTGCTAGAATGTTTTCAAAATATTGGCCCAAAACAAGCTGAAAATCGATATTATAGGTGCCCAAAGTCGATATTTGCATGCATCTTCAGTACCCGTTTATATCTCAAATTCAGGCTCAAAACACCCGAAAATTCGATATTTTTGGGTCCCAGAAGCAATCTGAACATGTTTAATCCTTCCTAGAATGTTTTCAAGATACAGATCCAAATCAGGCTCAAAATCGATATTTTAGGTGCAAAAAGTCGATATGTGCATGCATCTTCAGTACACGTTTATATCTCAAATTCAGGCTCAAAACACCCAAAAATTCGATATTTTTTGGTCCCAGAAGCGATCTGTACATGCCTACTTCGTGTTAGAGTATTTACAAAATACAGTTTATATCTCAAATTCAAGCTCAAAACACCCGAAAATTCGATAATTTATGTGCCCAAATTCAATATGTGCTGAAATTAATCTTCTGTACCCGTTTATATCTCATATTCAGGCTCAAAACACCCAAAAATTAAATATTTTTGGGTCCCAAAAGCGATCTGTACATGCCTACTCCTTACTAGAATGTTTTCAAAATATTGGCCCAAAACAAGCTGAAAATCGATATTATAGGTGCCCAAAGTCGATATGTACATGCATCTTCTGTACCCGTTTATATATTAAATTCAGACTCAAAACACCCGAAAATTCGACATTTTTGGGTCCCAGAAGCGATCTGTACATGCCTACTCAGTGCTGGAATATTGTCAAAATATATATTCAAAATAAACTAAAAATCGATATTTTAAGTGTCTAAAGTCGATATGAGCATACATCTTCTGTACCGGTTTATATCTCAAATTCAGGCTCAAAACACCTGAATATTCGATTTTATTGGGGTCCTGAAGCAATCTGTACATGCCTACTCAGTGACAGAATATTTTCAAAATACAGGCCCAAAACATGCTGAAAATCGATATTTTAGGTGTCCAAAGTCAAAATTTGTATTCATCTTCTGTACCCGTTTATATCCAAAATTCAGGCTCAAAACACCCGAAAATTCGATATTTTTGGGTCCCAGAAGCGATCTGTACATGCCTACTCAGTGCTAGAATATTTTCAAAATATAGGCTCAAAACATGCTAAAAATCGATATTTTAGGTGCCCAAAGTCGATATGTGCATGCATCTTCTGTACCCGTTTATATCACAAATTCAGGCTCAAAACACCCGAAAATTCGATATTTTTGGGTCCCATAAGCAATCTGTACATGCCTAATCCTTCCTAGAATGTTTTCAAGATACAGACCCAAAACAGGGTCAAAATCGATATTTTAGGTGCAAAAAGTCGATATGTGCATGCATCTTCAGTACACGTTTATATCACAAATTTTGGCTTAAAACATCCAAAAATTAAATATTTTTGGGTCCCAAAAGCGATCTGTACATGCCTACTCCTTGCTAGAATGTTTTCAAAATATAGGCCCAAAACATGCTGAAAATCGATATTCTAGGTGCCCAAAGTCGATATGTACATACATCTTCTGTACTCGCTTATATATCAAATTCAGACTCAAAACACCCAAAAATTCGATATTTTTGGGTCCCAGAAGCGATCTGTACATGCCTACTCAGTGTTAAAGTATTTTCAAAATACAGGCCCAAAACATGCAGAAATCGATATTTTAGGTGCCAAAAGTCAATATGTGAATGCAACTTCTGTACCCTTTTACATCCCAAATTTAGGCTAAAAAAACCCGAAAATTCGATATTTTTGGGTCCCAGAACCGATTTGTACATGCCTTCTCAGTGCTAGAATATTGTCAAAATATAGACAAAAAAACATGCTAAAAATCCATATTTTAGGTGTCCAAAGTCTTTATGTGCATGCATCTTCTGTATCCGTTTATATCTCAAATTCAGTCTCAAAACACTCGAATATTCGATTTTATTTGGGCCCAGAAGCGAACTGTACATGTCTACTCAGTGACAGAATATTTTCAAAATACAGGCGCAAAACATGCTGAAAATCGATATTTTAGGTGTCCAAAGTCGATTTTTGTATGCATCTTCGGTACCCGTTTATATCTTAAATTCAGGCTCAAAACACCCGAAAATTCGAAATTTTGGGGTTCCAGAAGCGATCTGTACATGCCTACTCAGTGTTAGAATATTTTTAAAATACTGTCCCAAAACATGCTGAAAAACGATATTTTAGGTGCCCAAAGTCGATATGTACATGCATCTTCTGTATCCGTTTATATCCCAAATTCAGGCTTAAAACACCCGAAAATTCGATATTTTTGGGTCCCAGAAGCGATCTGTACATGCCTACTCAGTAATAGAATATTTTCAAAATATAGGCTCAAAACAAGCTAAAAATCGATATTATAGGTGTCCAAAGTCTATATGTGCATGCATCTTCTGTACTCGTTTATATCTCAAATTCAAGCTCAAAACACCCGAATATTCGATTTTATTGGGGCCCTGAAGCGATTTGTACATGCCTACTCAGTGACAGAATATTTTCAAAATACAGGCCCTAAACATGCTGAAAATCGATATTTTAGGTGTCCAAAGTCAATATGTGTATGCATCTTTTGTACCCTTTATATCCCAAATTCAGGTTCAAACCTCCCGAAAATTTGATGTTTTTGGGTCCCAGAAGCGATCTGTACATACCTACTCCTTGTTAGAGTATTTACAAAATACAGGCCCCAAACATGCTAAAAATCGATATTTTAGGTGTCCAAAGTCGATATGTGCATGCATCTTCTGTACCCGTTTGTATCTCAAATTCAGGCTCAAAACACTCGAATATTCGATTTTATTTGGGCCCAAAAGCGATCTGTACATGCCTACTCAGTGACTGAATATTTTCAAAATGCAGGCCTAAAACATGTTGAAAATCGATATTTTATTTGTCCAAAGTCAATATGTGCATGTATCTTCAGTACCCGTTTATATCTCAAATTCAGGCTCAAACACCCAAAAATTCGTTATTTTTGGGTCCCAGAAGCGATCTGTACATGCCTACTCAGTGACAGAATATTTTCAAAACACAGGCTCAAAATATGCTGAAAATCGATATTTTAGGTGTCAAAAGTCGATATGTGCATGCATCTTCTGTACCCGTTTATATCTCAAATTCAGGCTCAAAACACCCTAATATTCGTTTTAATTGGGGCCCTGAAGCAATATGTACATGCCTACACAGTGACAGAATATTTTCAAAATACAGGCCCAAAACATGCTGAAAACTGATATTTTAGGTGTCCAAAGTCAATATGTGTATGCATCTTTTGTACCCGTTTATATCCCAAATTCAGGCTCAAAACACACAAAAATTCTATATTTTTAGGTCCCTTGAAGCGATCTGTACATGCCTACTCCGTGTTAGAGTATTTACAAAATACAGGCCCAAAACATGCTGAAAATCGATATTTTAGGTGTCCAAAATCCATATGTGCATTCAACTTCATTACCCGTTTATATCTCAAATTCAGGTTAAAAACACCCGAAAATTCGATATTTTTGGGTCCCAGAAGCGATCTGTACATGCCTAAACCTTGATAGAATGTTTTCAAGATACAGACCCAAAACATGCTCAAAATCGATATTTTAGGTGCAACAAGTCGATATCTGCATGAATTTTCAGTAACCGTTTATATCCCAAATTCAGGCTCAAAACACCCGAAATTTTGATGTTTTTGGGTCCAAGAAGCGATCTGTACATGCCTACTCAGTAATAGAATATTTTCAAAATATAGGCTCAAAACAAGCTAAAAATCGATATTTTAGGTGTCTAAAGTCAATATATGCATGCATCTTCTGTACCCGTTTATATTCCAAATTCAGGCTCAAAACACCCGAAAATTCGATGTTTTTGGGTCCCAGAAGCGATCTGTACATGCCTACTCAGTGATAGAATATTTTCAAAATATAGGCTCAAAAAAAGCTAAAAATCGATATTTTAGGTGTCCAAAGTCGATATGTGCATGCATCTTTTCTACCCGTTTATATCTCAAATTCAAGCTCAAAACACCCGAATATTCGATTTTATTGGGGCCCTGAAGCGATCTGCACTTGCCTACTTAGTGCTAGAATATTGTCAAAATATAGACTCAAAACATGCTAAAAATCGATATTTTAGGTGTCTAAAGTCGTTATGTGCATGCATCTTCAGTACCCATTTATATCCCAAATTCAGGCTCAAAACACCCGAAAATTCGATGTTTTTGGGTCCCAGAAGCGATCTGTACATGCCTACTCAGTAATAGAATATTTTTAAAATATAGGCTCAAAACAAGCTAAAAATCGATATTTTAGGTGTCCAAAGTCTATATGTGCATGCATCTTCTGTAGTCGTTTATATCTCAAATTCAAGCTCAAAACACCCGAATATTCGATTTTATTGGGGCCCTGAAGCGATCTGTACATGCCTACTCAGTGACAGAATATTTTCAAAATACAGGCCCTAATCATGATGAAAATCGATATTTTAGGTGTCCAAAGTCAATATGTGTATGCATCTTTTGTACCCTTTATATCCCAAATTCAGGTTCAAACCTCCCGAAAATTTGATGTTTTTGGGTCCCAGAAGCGATCTGTACATACCTACTCCTTGTTAGAGTATTTACAAAATACAGGCCCCAAACATGCTAAAAATCGATATTTTAGGTGTCCAAAGTCGATATGTGCATGCATCTTCTGTACCCGTTTGTATCTCAAATTCAGGCTCAAAACACTCGAATATTCGATTTTATTTTGGCCCAAAAGCGATCTGTACATGCCTACTCAGTGACGGAATATTTTCAAAATGCAGGCCTAAAACATGTTGAAAATCGATATTTTATTTGTCCAAAGTCAATATGTGCATGTATCTTCAGAACCCGTTTATATATCAAATTCAGGCTCAAACACCCAAAAATTCGTTATTTTTGGGTCCCAGAAGCGATATGTACGTGCCTACTCAGTGACAGAATATTTTCAAAATACAGGCTCAAAATATGCTGAAAATCGATATTTTAGGTGTCCAAAGTCGATATGAGCATGCATCTTCTGTGCTCGTTTATATCTCAAATTCAGGCTCAAAACACCCGAATATTCGTTTTAATTGGGGCCCTGAAGCAATATGTACATGCCTACACAGTGACAAAATTTTTTTTAAATACACGCCCAAAACATGCTGAAAATTGATATTTTAGGTGTCCAAAGTCAATATGTGTATGCATCTTTTGTACCCGTTTATATCTCAAATTCAGGCTCAAAACACCCAAAAATTCTATATTTTTAGGTCCCTTAAAGCGATCTGTACATGCCTACTCCGTGTTAGAGTATTTACAAAATACAGGCCCAAAACATGCTGAAAATCAATATTTTAGGTGTCCAAAGTCGATATGTGCATGCATCTTCTGTACCCGTTTATATCTCAAATTCAGGCTCAAAACACCCGAATATTCGATTTATTGGGTCCAAGAAGCGATCTGTACATGCCTACTCCATGTTCGAGTATTTACAAAATACAGGCCCAAAACATACTAAAAATCGATATTTTACGTGTCCAAAATCGATATGTGCATTCAACTTCAGTACCCGTTTATATCTCAAATTCAGGTTAAAAACACCCGAAAATTCAATATTTTTGGGTCCCAGAAGCGATCTGTACATGCCTAATCCTTGATAGAATGTTTTCAAGATACAGACCCAAAACATGCTCAAAATCGATATTTTAGGTGCATCAAGACGATATCTGCCTGCATTTTCAGTACCCGTTTATATCCCAAATTCAGGCTCAAAACACCCGAAATTTTGATGTTTTTGGGTCCTAGAAGCGATCTGTACATGCCTACTCAGTGCTAGAATATTTTCAAAATATAGGCTCAAAACAAGCTAAAAATCGATATTTTAGGTGTCTAAAGTCAATATATGCATGCATCTTCTGTACCCGTTTATATCCCAAATTCAGGCTCAAAACACCCGAAAATTCGATGTTTTTGGGTCCCAGAAGAGATATGTACATGCCTACTCAGTGATAGAATATTTTCAAAATATAGGCTCAAAAAAAGCTAAAAATCGATATTTTAGGTGTCCAAAGTCGATATGTGCATGCATCTTTTGTACCCGTTTATATCTTAAATTCAGGCTCAAAACACCGAATATTCGATTTTATTGGGGCCCTGAAGCGATCTGCACTTGCCTACTTAGTGCTAGAATATTGTCAAAATATAGACTCAAAACATGCTAAAAATCGATATTTTAGGTGTCTAAAGTCGTTATGTGCATGCATCTTCAGTACCCATTTATATCCCAAATTCAGGCTCAAAACACCCGAAAATTCGATGTTTTTGGGTCCCAGAAGCGATCTGTTCATGCCTACTCAGTGATAGAATATTTTCAAATTATAGGTTCAAAAAAAGCTAAAAATCGATATTTTAGGTGTCCAAAGTCGATATGTGCATGCATCTTTTGTACCCGTTTATATCTCAAATTCAGGCTCAAAACACCCGAATATTCGATTTTATTGGGGCCCTGAAGCGATCTGCACTTGCCTACTTAGTGCTAGAATATTGTCAAAATATAGACTCAAAACATGCTAAAAATCGATATTTTAGGTGTCTAAAGTTGTTATGTGCGTGCCTCTTCAGTACCCATTTATATCCCAAATTCAGGCTCAAAACACATGAAAATTCGATGTTTTTGGGTCCCAGAAGTGATCTGTACATGCCTACAAAGTGATAGAATATTTTCAAAATACAGGCCCAAAACATGCTGAAAATCGATATTTTAGGTGTCCAAAGTCGATATGTGCATGCATCTTATTACCCGTTTGTATCTCAAATTCAGGCTCAAAACACTCGAATATTCGATTTTATTTGGGCCCAGAAGCGATCTGTACATGCCTACTCAGTGACAGAATATTTTCAAAACGAAGGGCCAAAACATGCTGAAAATCGATATTTTATTTGTCCAAAGTCGATATGTGCATGCATCTTCAGAACCCGTTTATATCTCAAATTCATGCTCAAACACCCGAAAATTCGATATTTTTGGGTCCCAGAAGAAATCTGTACATGCCTACTCAGTGATAGAATATTTTCAAAATATAGGCTCAAAAAAAGCTAAAAATCGATATTTTAGGTGTCCATAGTCGATATGTGCGTGCATCTTTTGTACCCGTTTATATCTCAAATTCATGCTCAGAACACCCGAATATTCGATTTTATTGGGGCCCTGAAGCGATCTCCACATGCTTACTCAGTGACAGAATATTCATAAAACATAGGCACAAAACATGCTAAAAATCGATATTTTAAGTGCAAAAAGTCGATATATGCATGCATCTTCTGTACCCGTTTATATTAAAAATTCAGGCTCAAAACACTCGAAAATTCGATATTTTTGGGTCTCAAAAACGATCTCTACATGCCTACTCCGTGTTAGAGTATTTACAAAATACAGGCCCAAAACATGCTGAAAATCGATATTTTCGGTGCAAAAAGTCAATATGTGCATGCATCTTCTGTACCCGTTTATATCTCAAATTCAGGTTCAAAACACCCGAATATTCGATGGTATTGGGACCCAGAAGCGATCTGTACATGCCTACTCAGTGATAGAATATTTTCAAAATATAGGCTCAAAACAAGCTAAAAATCGATATTTTAGGTGTCCAAAGTCTATATGTGCATGCATCTTCTGTACTCGTTTATATCTCAAATTCAAGCTCAAAACACCCGAATATTCGGTTTTATTGGGGCCCTGAAGCGATCTGTACATGCCTACTCAGTGACAGAATATTTTCAAAATACAGGCCCAAAACATGCTGAAAATCGATATTTTAGGTGTGCAAAGTGAATATGTGTATGCATCTTTTGTACCCGTTTATATCCCAAATTCAGGCTCAAAACGTCCGTAAATTCGATATTTTTTTGTCTCAGAAGCGATCTGTACATGCCTATTAAGTGACAGAATATTTTCAAAATACAGGCTCAAAATATGCTGAAAATCAATATTTTAGATGCTTAAATCATTATGTGCATGCATCTTCTGTACCCGTTTACATCCCAAATTCAGGCTCAAAACACCCGAAAATTCGAGATTTTGGGGTCCCAGATGCGACCTGTACATGCCTACTCAGTGTTAGAATATTTTTAAAATACTGGGCCAAAACATGCTGAAAATCGATATTTTAGGTGCCCAAACTCAATGTGTGCATGCATCTTCTGTATCCGTTTATATCCCAAATTCAGGCTCGAAACACCCGAAAATTCGATGTTTTTGGGTCCCAGAAGCGATCTGTACATACCTACTCCTTGTTAGAGTATTTACAAAATACAGGCCTCAAACATGCTGAAAATCGATATTTTAGGTGTCCAAAGTCGATGTGTGCATACATCTTCTGTACCCGTTTGTATCTCAAATTCAGGCTCAAAACACTCGAATATTCGATTTTATTTGGGCCCAGAAGCGATCTGTACATGCCTACTCAGTGACAGAATATTTTCAAAATGCAGACCCAAAACATGCTGAAAATCGATATTTTATTTGTCCAAAGTCGATATGTGCATGATGCGCATCTTCAGAACCCGTTTATATCTCAAATTCAGGCTCAAACACCCGAAAATTCGATATTTTTGGGTCCCAGAAGCGATCTGTACATGCCTATTAAGTGACAGAATATTTTCAAAATAAAGGCTCAAAATATGCTGAAAATCAATATTTTAGATGCCTAAATCATTATGTGCATGCAGCTTCTGTACCCGTTTACATCCCAAATTCAGGCTCAAAACGTCCGAGAATTCGAGATTTTGGGGTCCCAGAAGCGATCTGTACATGCCTACTTAGTGTTAGAATATTTTTAAAATACTGGCCCAAAACATGCTGAAAATCGATATTTTAGGTGCCCAAAGTCAATATGTGCATGAATCTTCTGTATCCGTTTATATCCCAAATTCAGGCTTAAAACACCCGAAAATTCGATGTTTTTGGGTCCCAGAAGCGATCTGTACATGCCTACTCAGTGATAGAATATTTTCAAAATATAGGTTCAAAACAAGCTAAAAATCGATATTTTAGGTGTCCAAAGTCGATATGTGCATGCATCTTCTGTACTCGTTTATATATCAAATTCAGGACCAAAACACCCGAATATTCGATTTTATTGAGGCCCTGAAGCGATCTGTACATGCCTACTCCTTGTTAGAGTATTTACAAAATACAGGCCCAAAACATGCTGAAAATCGATATTTTAGGTGTCCAAAATCGATATGTGCATTCAACTTCAGTACCCGTTTATATCTCAAATTCAGGCTCAAAACACCCGAAAATTCGATGTTTTTGGGTCCCAAAAGCGATCTGCACATGCCTACTCAGTGACAGAATATTTTCAAAATATAGGCTCAAAACATGCTAAAAATCGATATTTTAGGTGCAAAAAGTCGATATGTGCATGCATCTTCTGTTTCCGTTTATATCACAAATTTAGGCTTAAAACACCCGAAAATTCGATATTTTTGGGTCTCAAAAGCGATCTCTACATGCCTACTCCGTGTTAGAGTATTTACAAAATACAGGCCCAAAACATGCTGAAAATCGATATTTTCGGTGCAAAAAGTCTATATGTGCATGCATCTTCTGTACCCGTTTATATCTCAAATTCAGGTTCAAAACACCCGAATATTCGATTGTATTGGGACCCAGATGCGATCTGTACATGCCTACTCAGTGACAGAATGTTTTCAAAATACAGGCATGCTGAAAATCAATATTTTAGATGCCTAAATCATTATGTGCATGCATCTTCTGTACCCGTTTACATCCCAAATTCAGGCTCAAAAAACCCGAAATTTCAATATTTTGGGGTCCCAGAAGCGATCTGTACATGCCTACTCAGTGTTAGAATATTTAAAAAATACTGGCCCAAAACATGCTGAAAATCGATATTTTAGGTGCAAAAAGTCTATATGTCCATGAATCTTCAGTACCCGTTTATATCTCAAATTCAGGCTCAAAACGTCCGTAAATTCGATATTTTTTTGTCTCAGAAGCGATCTGTACATGCCTACTCACTGACAGAATATTTTCAATATAAAGGCGCAAAACATGCTGAACATCGATATTTTAGGTGTCCAAAGTCGATATTTGCATGTATCTTCAGTACCCGTTTATATCTCAAATTCAGGCTCAAAACCCCCGAAAATTCGATATTTTTGGGTCCCAGAAGCGATCTGTACATGCTTAATCCTTCCTAGAATGTTTTCAAGATAAAGGCTCAAAACATGCTGAAAATCGATATTTTAGGTGCCCAAAGTCGATTTGTGCATGCATCTTCTGTACCTGTTTATATCTTAAATTCAGGCTCAAAATACCCTAAAATTCGATATTTTTGGGTCCCAGAAGCGATCTGTGCATGCCTACTCCGTGTTAGAGTATTTACAAAATACAGTTTATATCTCAAATTCAGGCTCAAAACACACGAATATTCGAATTTATTTTGGCCCTGAAGCGATCTGTACATACCTATTCAGTGACAAAATATTTTTAAAATACAGGCCCAAAACATGCTGAAAATCGATATTTTAGGTGTCCAAAGTCAATATGTGTATGCATCTTCTGTACCCGTTTATATCATAAATTCAGGCTCAAAACACCCGAAAATTCGATGTTTTTGGGTCCCAGAACCAATCTGTACATGCCTTCTCAGTGCTAGAATATTTTCAAAATATAGACTCAAACCATGCTAAAAATCGATATTTTAGGTGTCCAAAGTCGTTATGTGCATGCATCTTCTGTATCTGTCTATATCGTAAATTCAGGCTCAAAACACCCGAAAATTCGATGTTTTTGGGTCCCAGAAGCGATCTGTACATGCCTACTCAGTGATAGAATTTTTTCAAAATATAGGCTCAAAACAAGCTAAAAATTGATATTTTAGGTGTCCAAAGTCGATATGTGTATGTATCTTCTGTACCCGTTTATATCTCAAATTCAGGCTCAAAACACCCGCATATTCGATTTTATTGGGGCCCTGAAGCGATCTGTACATGCCTACACAGTGACAGAATATTTTCAAAATACAGGCCCAAAATATGCTGAAAAACGATATTGTAGGTGTCCAAAGTCAATATGTGTATGCATCTTTTGTACCCGTTTATATCCCAAATTCAGGCTCAAAACTTCCGAAAATTCTATATTTTTAGGTCCCTTGAAGCGATTTATACATGCCAACTCCGTGTTAGAGTATTTACAAAATACAGGCCAAAAACATGCTTAAAATCGATATTTTAGGTGTCCAAAGTCGATATGTGCATGCATCTTCTATTCTCGTTTATATCTCAATTTCAGGCTCAGAACAAACGAAAATTCGATGTTTTTGGCTCCCAAAAGCGATTTGTACATGCCTACTCAGTGATAGAATATTTTCAAAATACAGGCCCAAAACATGCTGAAAATCCATATTTTCGGTGCAAAAAGTCAATATGTGCATGCATCTTCTGTACCCGTTTATATCTCAAATTCAGGCTCAAAACACCTGAATATTCGATTTTATTTTGGCCCTGAAGCGATCTGTACATGCCTACTCAGTGACAGAATATTTTTAAAATACAGGCCCAAAACATGCTGAAAATCGATATTTTAGGTGCCCAAAGTCGTTATATGCATGCATCTTCTGTACCTGTTTATATCTCAAATTCACGCTCAAAACACCCGAAAATTCGATATTTTTGGGTCCCAGAACCAATCTGTACATGCCTTCTCAGTGCTAGAATATTGTCAAAATATAGACTCAAACCATGCTAAAAATCGATATTTTAGGTGTCAAAAGTCGTTATGTGCATGCATCTTCTGTATCTGTCTATATCGTAAATTCAGGCTCAAAACACCCGAAAATTCGATGTTTTTGGGTCCCAGAAGCGATCTGTACATGCCTACTCCTTGTTAGAGTATTTACAAAATACAGGCTCCAAACATGCTGGAAATCGATATTTTAGGTGTCCAAAGTCGATATGTGCATGCATCTTCTGTACCCGTTTGTATCTCAAATTCAGGCTCAAAACACCCGAAAATTCTATATTTTTAGGTCCCAGAAGCGATCTGTACATGCCTACTCCGAGTTAGAGTATTTACAAAATACAGGCCCAAAACATGCTGAAAATCGATATTTTAGGTGTCCAAAATAGATATATGCATGCATCTTCAGGACCCGTTTATATCCCAAATTCAGGTTCAAAGCACCCTAAAATTCGATGTTTTTTGGTCCCAGAAGCGATCTGTACATACCTACTCAGTGACAGAATGTTATCAAAATACAGGCTTAAAATATGCTGAAAATCAATATTTTAGGTGTCCAAAGACAATATTTGCATGCATCTTCAGTACCCGTTTATATCTCAAATTCAGGCTCAAAAAACCCGAAAATTAGATATTTTTGGGTCCCATAAGCGATCTGTACATGCCTACTCCCTGCTAGAATATTTTCAAAATACACGCCCAAAACATGCTGAAAATCAATATTTTAGATGCCCAAAGTCGATTTGTGCATGCATCTTCTGTACCTGTTTATATCTCAAATTCAGGGTCAAAACACCCGAAAATTCGATATTTTTGGGTCCCAGAAGCGATCTGTACATACGTGCTCCGTGTTAGAGTATTTACAAAATACTGTTTATATATCAAATTCAAGCTCAAAACACCCGAATATTCGATTTTATTGGGGCCCAGAAGCGATCTGTACATGCCTACTCAGTGATAGAATATTTTCAAAATATAGGTTAAAAACAAGCTAAAAATCAATATTTTAGGTGTCCAAAGTCGATATGTGCATGCATCTTCTGTATCCGTTTATATCTCAAATTCAGGCTCAAAACACCCGAATATTCGATATTTTTGGGTCCCAGAAGCGATCTGTACATGCCTAATCCGTGTTAGAGTATTTACAAAATACAGTTTATATCTCAAATTCAGGCTCAAAACACCCGAATATTCGATTTTACTTTGGCCCCGAAGCGATCTGTACATTCCTACTCAGTGATAGAATATTTTCAAAATACAGGCCCAAAACATGCTGAAAATCGATATTTTAGGTGTCCAAAGTCAATATGTGCATGCATCTTTTGTACCCGTTTATATCTCAAATTCAGACTTAAAACACCCGAAAATTCTATATTTTTAGGTCCCAGAAGCGATCTGTACATGCCTACTCCGTGTTAGAGTAATTACAAAATACAGACCCAAAACATGCTGAAAATCGATATTTAAGGTGTCCAAAGTCGATATGTAAATGCATCTTCTGTGCACGTTTATATCTCAAATTCAGGCTCAAAACACCAGAATATTCAATTTTATTGGGTCCAAGAAGCGATCTGTACATGCCTACTCCTTGTTAGAGTATTTACAAAATAGAGGCCCAAAACATGCTGAAAATCAAAATTTTAAGTGTCCAAAATAGATATGTGCATGCAACTTCAGTACACGTTTATATCTCAAATTCAGGCTCAAAACACCCGAAAATTCGATGTTTTTGGGTCCCAGAAGCGATCTGTACATGCCTAATCCTTGATAAAATGTTTTCAAGATACAGACCCAAAACATGCTCAAAATCGATATTTTAGGTGCAATAAGTCGATATGTCCATACTTCTTCTGTAAATGTTTATATCTCAAATTCAGGCTCAAAACACCCGAAAATTCGATATTTTTGGGTCCCAGAAGCGATCTGTACATGCCTACTCTGTGTTAGAGTATTTACAAAATACAGTTTATATATCAAATTCAGGCTCAAAACACCCGAATATTCGATTTTATTGGGGCCCAGAAGCTATCTGTACATGCCTACTCAGTGCTAGAATATTGTCAAAATATAGACTCAAAACATGCTAAAAATCGATATTTTAGGTGTCCAAAGTCGTTATGTGCATGCATCTTCTCTACCCGTTTTATCTCAAATTCAGGCTCAAAACACACGAATATTCGATATTTTTGGGTCCCAGAAGCGATCTGTACATGCTTAATCTTTGTTTGAATGTTTTCATGATACCGACCCAAAACATGCTCAAAATCGATATTTTAGGTGCAATAAGTCGATATGTGCATGCATCTTCTGTACCTGTTTACATATCAAATTCAGGCTCAAAACACCCCAAAATTCGATAATTTATGTGCCCAAAGTCGATATGTGCATCCATCTTCTGTATCCGTTTATATACCAAATTCAGGCTCAAAACACCCTAATATTCGATTTTATTGGGTCAAAGAAGCGACCTGTACTTGCCTACTCCTTGTTAGAGTATTTACAAAATACAGGCCCAAAACATGCTGAAAATCGATATTTTAGGTGTCCAAAATAGATATGTGCATGCAACTTCAGTACCCGTTTATATCTTAAAATCAGGCTCAAAACACCCGAAAATTCGATATTTTTGGGTCCCAGAAGCGATCTGTACATGCCTAATCCTTGATAGAATGTTTCCAAGATACAAACCAAAAACATGCTCAAAATCGATATTTTAGGAGCAATAAGTCGATATGTGCATGCATCTTCTGTACCTGTTTACATATCAAATTCAGGCTCAAAACACCCCAAAATTCGATATTTTTGGGTCCCAGAAGCGATCTGTACATGCATACTCCGTGTTAGAGTATTTACAAAATACAGTTTATATATCAAATTCAGGCTCAAAAGACCCGAATATTCGATTTTATTGGGGCCCAGAAGCGATCTGTACATGCCTACACAGTGATAGAATATTTTTAAAATATAGCCTCAAAACAAGCTAAAAATCGATATTTTAGGTGTCCAAAGTCGGTATTTGCATGGATCTTCAGTACCCGTTTATATCTCAGATTCAAGCTCAAAACACCCGAACATTCGATTATTTATGTGCCCAAAGTCGATATGTGCCCGTTTATATCTCATATTCAGGCTCAAAACACCCAAAAAGTCGATAATTTTCGGTCCCAAAAGTGATCTGTACATGCCTACTCCTTGGTAGAATGTTTTCAAAATACTGGCACAAAACATGCTGAAAATTGATATTTTAGGTGTCCAAAGTCGATATGTACATGCATCTTCTGTACCCGTTTATATCTCAAATTCAGGCTCAAAACACCCGAATATTCGATTTTATTGGGGCCCTGAAGCGATCTGTACATGCCTACTCAGTGACAGAATATTTTCAAAATACAGGCCCAAAACATGCTGAAAATCGATATTTTAGGTGTCCAAAGTCAATATGTGTATGCATCTTCTGTACCTGTTTAATCTCAAATTCAGGCTCAAAACACTCGAAAATTCGATAATTTATGTGCCCAAAGTCGATATGTGCATCCATCTTCTGTACCCGTTTATATCTCAAATTCAGGCTCAAAACACCCGAATATTCGATTTTAATGTGTCAAAGAAGCTACCTGTACTTGCCTACTCCTTGTTAGAGTATTTACAAAATACAGTCCCAAAAAATGTTGAAAATCGATATTTTAGGTGTCCAAAATAGATATGTGCATCCATCTTCTGTACCTGTTTTTATCTCAAATTCAGGCAAAAAACACCAGAAAATTCGATATTTTTGGGTCCAAGAAGCGATCTGTACATGCCTACTCCTTGAAAGAATGTTTTCCAAATACAGGCTTAAAACATATTGAAAATCGATATTTTAGGTGCCCAAAGTCGATATGTGCATGCATCTTCTGTACCTGTTTATATCTCAAATTCAGGCTCAAAACACCCGAAAATTCCATGATTTTGGGTCCCAGATGCGATCTGTACATGCTTAATCCTTCCTAGAATGTTTTCAAGATACAGACCCAAAACATGATCAAAATCGATATTTTAGGTGCAAAAAGTCGATATACGCATGTATCCTCAGTACCCGTTTATATCTCAAATTCAGGCTCAAATCACCCAAAAATTCGATATTTTTGGGTCGCAGAAGCGATCTGTACATGCCTATCTCTTGCTAGAATGTTTTCAAAATACAGGCCCAAAACATGCTGAAAATCGATATTTTAGGTGCCCAAAGTCGATTTGTGGCTGCATCTTGTGTACCTGTTTATATCTCAAATTCAGGCTCAAAACACCAGAAAATTCGATTTTTTTGGGTCCGAGAAGCGATCTGTACATGCCTACTCCGTGTTAGAGTATTTACAAAATACAGGCCCAAAACATGCTGAAAATCGATATTTTAGGTGTCCAAAATAGATATGTGCATGCAACTTCAGTACCCGTTTATATCTCAAATTCAGGCTCAAAACACCCGAAAATTCTATATTTTTGGGTCCCAGAAGCGATCTGTACATGCCTACTCCTTGCTAGAATGTTTTCAAAATACAGGCCCAAAACATGCTGAAAATCAATATTTTAGGTGTCCAAAGTCGATATGTGCATGCATCTTCTGTACCTGTTTATATATCTAAAATTCAGGCTCAAAACACCCGAAAATTCGATATTTTTGGGTCCCAGAAGCGATCTGTACATGCGTACTCCGTGTAAGAGTATTTACAAAATACTGTTTACATATATATTAAATTCAGGCTCAAAACACCCGAGTATTCGATTTTTTGGGGCCCAGAAGCGATCTGTACATGCCAACTCAGTGATAGAATATTTTCAAAATATAGGCTCAAAACAAGCTAAAAATCGATATTTTAGGTGTCCAAAGTCGATATGTGCAGGCATCTTCTGTATCCGTTTATATCTCAAATTCTGGCTCAAAACACCCGAATATTCGATATTTTTGGGTCCCAGAACTGATCTGTACATGCCTACTCCGTGTTAGAGTATTTACAAAATACAGGCCCAAAACATGCTGAAAATCGATATTTTAGGTATCCAAAGTTGATATGTGCATGCATCTTCTGTACCTGTTTATATCTCAAATTCAGGCTCAAAACACCCGAATATTCGATTTTATTGGGTCCAAGAAGCAATCTGTACATGCCTACTCAGTGACAGAATATTTTCAATATAAAGGAGCAAAACATGCTAAACATCGATATATTAGGTGTCCAAAGTCGATATTTGCATGCATCTTCAGTACCCGTTAATATCTCAAATTCAGGCTCAAAACACCCGATAAAATTCGATGATTTTGGGTCCCAGATGCGATCTGTACAAGCTTAATCCTTAATAGAATGTTTTCAAGATACAGACCGAAAACATGATCAAAATCGATATTTTAGGTGCAAAAAGTCGATATGCGCATGTATCTTCAGTACCCGTTTATATCTCAAATTCAGGCTCAAAACACCCAAAAATTCGATATTTTTGGGTTGCAGAAGCGATCTGTACATGCCTATCCCTTGCTAGAATGTTTTCACAATACAAGCCCAAAACATGCTGAAAATCGATATTTTAGGTGTCCAAAGTCGGTATGTGCATGCATCTTCTGTACCCGTTTATATCTCAAATTCAGGCAAAAAAAAAAACGAATATTCGATTTTATTGGGGTCCTGAAGCAGTCTATACATGCCTACTCAGTGACAGAATATTTTCAACATACAGGTCCAAAACATGCTGAAAATCGATATTTTAGGTGTCCAAAGTCAATATGTGTATGCATCTTCTGTACCCGTTTATATCTCAAATTTAGGCTCAAAACACCCGAAAATTCGATATTTTTGGGTCCAAGAACCAATCTTTACATGCCTAATCAATGCTAGAATATTGTCAAAATATAGACTCAAAACATGCTAAAAATCGATATTTTAGGTGTCCAAAGTCGTTATGTACATGCATCTTCTGTACCCGTTTATATCTCAAATTCAGACTTAAAACATCCAAAAATTCTATATTTTTAAGTTCCAAAAGCGATCTGTACATGCCTACTCCGTGTTAGAGTAATTACAAAATACAGGCCCAAAACATGCTGAAAATCGATATTTAAGGTGTCCAAACTCGATATGTAAATGCATCTTCTGTACCCGTTTATATCTCAAATTCAGGCTCAAAACACCAGAATATTCAATTTTATTGGGTCCCAGAAGCGATCTGTACATGCCTACTCAGTGCTAAAATATTGTCAAAATATAGACTCAAAAAATGCTAAAAATCGATATTTTAGGTGTCCAAAGTCGTTATGTGCATGCATCTTCTATACCCGTTATATCTCAAATTCAGGCTCAAAACACACGAATATTCGATATTTTTGGGTCCCAGAAGCGATCTGTACATGCTTAATCCTTGTTTGAATGTTTTCATGACACAGACCCAAAACATGCTCAAAATCGATATTTTAGGTGCAAAAAGTCGATATGTGCATGCATCTTCTGTACCTGTTTAATCTCAAATTCAGGCTCAAAACACCCGAAAATTCGATAATTTATGTGTCCAAAGTGGATATGTGCCTCCATCATCTGTACCCGTTTAAATCCCAAATTCAGGCTCAAAACACCCGAAAATTCGATATTTTTGGGTCCCAGAACCGATCTGTACATGTCTACTCAGTGCTAGAATATTGTCAAAATATAGACTCAAAACATGCTAAAAATCGATATTTTAGGTGTCCAAAGTCGTTATGTGCATGCATCTTCAGTACCCGTTTATATCTCAAATTCAGACTTAAAACACCCGAAAATTATATATTTTTAGGTCCCAAAAGCGATCTGTACATGCCTACTCCGTGTTAGAGTATTTACAAAATACAGGCCCAAAACATGATGAAAATCGATATTTTAGGTGTCCAAAGTAGATATGTGAATGCATCTTCTGTACCCGTTTATAACTCAAATTCAGGCTCAAAACACCCGAATATTCGATTTTATTGGGTCCAAGAAGCGATCTGTACATGCCTACTCCTTGTTAGAGTATTTACAAAAAAAAGGCCCAAAACATGCTGAAAATCGATATTTTAAGTGTCCAAAATAGATATGTGCACGCAACTTCAGTACCCGTTTATATCTCAAATTCAGGCTCGAAACACCCGAAAATTCTATATTTTTGGGTCCCAGAAGCGATCTGTACATGCCTAATCCTTGAAAAAATGTTTTCAAGATACAGACCCAAAACATGCTCAAAATCGATATTTTAGGTGCAATAAGTCAATATGTCCATGCATTTTCTGTACCCGTTTATATCTCAAATTTAGGCTCAAAACACCCGAAAATTCGATATTTTTGGGTCCAAGAACCGATCTTTACATGCCTAATCAATGCTAGAATATTGTCAAAATATAGACTCAAAACATGCTAAAAATCGATATTTTAGGTGTCCAAAGTCGTTATGTACATGCATCTTCTGTACCCGTTTATATCTCAAATTCAGACTTAAAACACCCAAAAATTCTATATTTTTAAGTTCCAAAAGCGATCTGTACATGCCTACTCCGTGTTAGAGTAATTACAAAATACAGGCCCAAAACATGCTGAAAATCGATATTTAAGGTGTCCAAAGTCATTATGTGCATGCATCTTCTATACCCGTTATATCTCAAATTCAGGCTCAAAACACACGAATATTCGATATTTTTGGGTCCCAGAAGCGATCTGTACATGCTTAATCCTTGTTTGAATGTTTTCATGACACAGACCCAAAACATGCTCAAAATCGATATTTTAGGTGCAAAAAGTCGATATGTGCATGCATCTTCTGTACCTGTTTAATCTCAAATTCAGGCTCAAAACACCCGAAAATTCGATAATTTATGTGTCCAAAGTGGATATGTGCCTCCATCATCTGTACCCGTTTAAATCCCAAATTCAGGCTCAAAACACCCGAAAATTCGATATTTTTGTGTCCCAGAAGCGATCTGTACATGCCTACTCTGTGTTAGAGTAATTACAAAATACAGTTTATATTTCAAATTCAGGCTCAAAACACCCGAATATTCGATTTTATTGGGGCCCAGAAGCGATCTGTACATGCCTACTCAATGATAGATTATTGGTATAGTGAAACCAGTACAGCTGGTTGCTATAGAATAGGCCCCTTCACAAGCCCAGGCCCCGTGTAGGCATAATCTGGGTTGGAAGGGTCAATTCCGTGACGTTCATCAGAAGTAAATAAAATTCAAATCTGGCGCTGTACTGATAGTGGAGCCACCTGGTGGTGGTGAGGTGAGGTATTAAGCCCCTCCTCCGCTGAATACCGCTCGTCCACTCTGTCGCGGAACACAGTTCAGTCAACATCTACGCTCCTCGCTGCTACGCTATGGTATTGTTTCACGTGTTCCTGCTAATATTTTCTTTTGTGTTCTAGTGGCTAGCCTGCTTTGGCAGATGTATCGTTTGTGTATTCTAGGAGGGTTTTAGGTGTGTATGGGGGTTTTTTCTTCGTTAGGACTTAGTTCTTTTTCCTTAGCGAAGGGGGGTTTTTCAGCCCCTTTGTTCGGAGTTTTTCTCCGTTTTTCCCCCCTTTTCACCTTTCCTCCTGCCACTAGTACATTCTTCGTGTGTATTTTATCGGGGTTTCTGGGGTTTTTAGCGAGGTTAGTGGGCGCCACGTGGGACTTCACCCCACGTGGTGAGCACATGGGGTCTTTGCAGCCCTTCCTCTTGCCTTCCCCGATTATTATGTGTCCCCTCTCGGTAAAGGGGAGTGAGAATTGTGCTCTGGTTCTCTCTTCCTCTCCCAGGCCGGGGTTTTTTATTTAATTTTGGGTGTTTTTCCAATATTTGTAGCCTGGAGTGTTTCTTCTCAGGCTAGCTTGTTGGGGGCTACTTTTCGGGGTTTTTTCCCCTTCCCTGTCCTGCCTCCCTTCCTCCTGCCACTAGTACACGTCATTTAGTGTATTTTTCCTCGGGGTTTTTTGGTGTTAGCGAGGTTTTTTCCTCCCCACGTGGGGCTCTTTCCTCCCCACGTGGGGCTCTTTCCTCCCCACGTGGTGCGGGGGTAGGACTACTTAGCCCCTTATTGTTGTTTCCCCCGAGTGTGGTTTAGTGTTACGTGGGGTGGGGGGAGCGAGGATTGTGCCAGGTTCTCGTTTCCCCTTCCCAGCGTATTTTTGGGGTTTTTTCTGGTGTCTTCCCAGTTTGTTGTTACCCTGGGAATTGCCCATCAGGCTGTCTGTGCCTCTCCTTTGGGGCCTGCAGACCAGAGGTTCTTTCTCAGCCCCCGCGGGGGAGGGGGGGGGTGGTTTCCCGGGTTGGTGCGTGTGGGGTTTTTTGTTTGGGGTTCGTTCCCGGGTCCGAGGGGGCTTACTATCCCCCTCTGCCCGTGTCCTATTATTTTTGTTTGTGTCTTTGTACGCATGGCTTCACGTGTTAACCCCTTTTTTGTGAGTTTTTCTCCCGCAGTCTGGCCACCAGCATCGTTCGCCCCACGCACCCTGCTTCACCCCCTAGGCTTGCGACCCTTTGGTGTGTAGTGTGGAAGGCTGTATGTTGTGGTTTTCTCTGCACATGGTGCGAACACGTGTGCGTGTTTAGCCCCTTGTGTGGGGATTTTCCCCGTGTGTGTGTTGATTGGTGTGTGCGCTCACGCTGTGACTGTCTTCCCCCGTGTGCGGTGAGTACTTGTTTGGGTTTTTTCTCCTCGGGTTTTTTAACCCTGTGGGGAGTGAGGTTTTTTATTTTGCACGTGTCCCTTCTACTCTGTGTCTTGGACCTCTGCACCTTTTTGGTGTTTTTCCTTGTCAGCTCTTTTAGTGTCTTAGGATATTATTCTGATAATGTTGCCTGCACTTCTGTAGCTGCCTTACCAAGCAACGTTTTACTCACTACACCTGCTTGACTTCTTGCTACTACTGTACTGTTCTTGTCTGCCTTGTAGCATTCTTCTTCGTGCAGTACTGTTTTTTCAACATTCAGTACCTTCTCACATTTCAGTACAGTTTTTTATAGTTATGCGGTAGGGTAGTAAGACTTTCTATCTTTCTTCTTACATAACTCTTACTTTGTGCTTGCCCTTACTGGGGGTAAGAGAAGCTTATTACTTTCTGGTAGAGTAAAAGTCCCTCCTTTTAAACCCTCTCCCCCCTTGGGTTTCCTAGGGTCTACTCTCGGCTTTTGGGGACCGTGTTTGCGGGGTTTTTTCCCCAGCAGTGTGGGGGTGAGTATGTGTGGTTTAGTGTTTTGCCTTGGGAGTTAGTGTTTTCCTCCCTCGGGGTGTTTTGTGTTTTTCCATGTGTGTACACGTGGGTTCACGTGTTAACCCCCTTTTTTCTCCCGCAGTCCACTTGTGCCTTGTGTACTTCTTCTGGCTGCACCGTGAGGTTGTTCCTCGACGTGCATCACCACTGTTCACCCCGCACATGCTTCTGCACTCCCAGGAGTACGTTCCTGCTACGTGCCTCTCGAGGTCACAGAGGATCTAACTCCTAGCACTCCTCCGAGTCCCCATCGCCTTCCCTGGATGGTTCTGTGCCTCCCTTCCATGGTTTCCCACCATTCCCGGAAGCGAGCCAGACCACCACGCTGGCCCCCCTGGCTACCTGACCGGTACCAGGACCCAGCAGGGAAGCTGCTTCGTCTCCCCCTTGGGCGAGCTCCTCGAGCCGCTCTCGGGGGTGCAAGCACGAGTCCAGGAGGAGGTCTCGCCCTCAGGTCCACAGGGTTTCGGGTCCCTAGCACCCCGAGAGGCCTCCTCTCTTTCCTTTAGTCGGCTCTGATAACCCCCCCGAGGTTTCCACCTCAGCAGGGGGGGTCAGACCGTCGGGCTGCACCCCTGGTCACCTCCCAGGTACCAGGGCCCAGCAAGGAAAGGCTCCTTCTCCCACGCGGACGCGCTCAAAGAGCCGCTCCCGAGGGAGCAAGTGTAGCACCAAATGCAGGTCCTCCTCAGCTAAGGACCCGGTGGGTACCGACTGACGAACCTGCAGGTCCCTGCCAACTAGGCTCCGACCACAGCCGAGGGACCTACCCATGCACAACCTAGTACCAAAGAGCAGGTCCCTCTCAGCCAAGGACCCGGTAGGGTACTAACTGTCAAGCCTGCTAGGACCTGGCCAGCTAGGGGGCTACCCAGGCACAACCTAGTGCCAAGAACAGGACCTTTTCAGCCCAGGACCCGGGGGGGTACTAACGGGCAAGCCTGCTAGGACCTAACTAGCTAGGCTCCTACTACAGCCTAGGGTGCTACCCATGCACGACCTAGTGCCAACAACAGGACCCACTCAGCCAAGGACCCGGTAGGGTCCCGACTGATAAACCTGTTAAGACCTGGCCAGCTAGGGTTCTACCCATGCACATCCTAGGGCCAAGAGCAGGACCCGCTCAGCCAAGGACCCGGTAGGGTACTGACTGACAAGCCTGCGAGGACCTGGCCAGCCAGTCTCCTCCACTATCTAGGGGCTGCCTATGCACAACCTAGCACCAATAGCAGGACCCGCTCAACCAACAACCCGGGAGGGTACTGACTGAGAGGCCTGCTGGGATCTAGCCAGCTAGGCTTCGACCACAGCCAAGGTTCTACCTGTGCACAACCTAGGGGCTACCTCGGGCTCAGCCAAGGCGCTACCTATGCACAACCTAGGGCGCTACCTGGGGCTCAACCTAGTGCGACATGGTCCTCAGCCTAGGGGCTACCTGGACCTGAACCTAGTGGCTACCTGGACCTGAACCTAGTGGCTAGCTGGACCTGAACCTGGGGTCCCAGCCTAGGGGGTACCTGGGACTCAGCCTACGGCAGCTAGTTCATGAGGGTTTGTAACACACGGCCTCTTTGCCGCGTGAGGGAAATAGGAGAGCGAATGCGATAACGTTTCAAAACGTTTCTCAGAACTGTAACAACACTCAAACTCGGAGGTTTTTCCAGTCACTGGCCTCCCTGACAGTGACGTTTTTACGTCCCTCTTTTCCCGTAATGATTCGCAGGTGGTCGCCAGGGTTCTCCGAAACGTGAATCATTCTTTACCAAGAACGAGACACCCTACCCTGTGCTGACGTAGGTTTTCAATGGAGGTATGTCTTCCAGCGGTGGGGCAACTGTGGGTCCCCCATATTTTCCCACAGGTAACTGCTTGACCTACCAGTCTTCTGTTCTGCTTGGTTGGAAGGTTTTCAAAGTAGTTCCTCACCTCTCGGTGGTCCTTACCAAATTCGAACAAACCATTGTTTAACTATACGGCTCCGGTTGTTGCCTACCGTCCTACCAAGCTGCACATGTCACTCTTGGTGTCAGGTCCAAGCTCTCAAGGATGATATTACAGCTACCCTAGTCCTCGCCTCGGATCACCTGTTTTGTATCCCCATAACAGGGGGACATGGAGCAGCAAGATTTGTGTCTTGTACACCATACTCACTCAATGGGGGCTTCTTAACTACGTCCTTAACCTTTCGTCGCACGCATTCCACTTAGGGGATGGGGGCGAAGGGATATTGGGGCTTCAGCTTTCCCTGGTCGATGCCTTGTATTAGTGCTCAGGACGGTCCTGGCGTTACACTCTCGACACTGTCCCAGACAGCCTCGTGAGATTTAAGGTTCGCCTCATTCCCTAGTGGGGGAGCCGGCCGATTATGTGCCACCCCACAGCCCCACTATTGCAACGGTACCCGTTCCTGAACCCGCCCTTCTCACCTTCCCTGCCGCGTCGCCGGTAGGGGACTCGAGTCCACCTGGGGATTTTGGAGCCGTTCCCGTTCCCCCAATCTCTCTGGGTCTCGAGTCCCCGGGGGGCACCCTGGCGGAGGAGCTGGCTGCCTCTCCTCCCCCTTTCCCGTCGCCTCATCCTGTGGACGACGGGTACCTTCCCTACTCTTGGGCCTTTCTTCCTTCGTCCTGAACTCACTCTTCAGAGGAGGTCAGACGGGTGCGTAGTCTCCCGATCCTTCTCAACCAGAGGTTTGGGTGAGGAGGCACGACGGGCTAGTGAAGCGGGAAGCGGACGAACTTTTTGGTTTGTCCGTAGGCCACGCGCCCTTCCCCACCTACCATGGTGGAGGCGGCGGGACCCGTTCCTGGACCTGCTCTATCCGAGTCCCCGCGGGGAGCGGGTACGGGATCTGGGGGGGGGGGGGCGGGACATCCACCTCATCCTTCAAAACGAGGTATCTGTTCCACTCGCTCTCCCTCACCCCCTGGGTTGCAATGGGGACTCCGCCCACCTTACCACAGGGTCCCCGTGGGAGATAGAAAAGGGGGAGGGTACGCCCGAATGGAAAAGGTCGGACGACTTACCTTCTGTCACCAGACATCCCTTACGTCATCTCCATTCTGTACAGTCTCATGTTTAGAACATCTTGGGGTTTCTTTTCTCCTCTCGGGATATTTTACCCGAACCTAGGCCATAGCCTAGGTTCGGAGGACCCTAACAACAAAAATGGGGGGGGGGGGGGTCCTCGACCCCCTGGCCCATCCCCTCGAGGGTGTCTTTAAAGACTTACGACTTGTAACACTTTCTGGTTTTAACCGAAAGTTGTCCGTATATAATGATAATAAATTATATGCGTAACAACCCTTCCACAGCAGCTACCACCCTAGCTTTGGGAAATCGCTTTACGATGGTCGGCCACCTCCACTGTTCGCCTCACGCACCTTGCTTCACGCCCAAGGGTTACGACCCTTTGGCGCGCGGTGTGTGCCGCCCCGGGGCTGAGCTGTGTCGGGAGACACCCGCCTCTGCCCGCACCCAAAACTCCCCCGCCCTTGCCTCCTTTCGTAACACGGGGACTAGGGCCTGGAGAATGGCGGGCCCAGACTCCCTCCTGGCCCTTCACTGCGTCCTTTTCCTACCTGACCTTCTAAGGGGTTCCTCTGGAGGGTCTGTCACCTCCTCCAGAAAGCTCTCTTCCTGCTCGCCTTAGCTACAGGGTACAGGGCCTCTCAGTTGGCAGCCCTTACCCGTCACACAGCCTTTTCATCTGTAAGCCCTAACCTTACTTCTTTAACTATCCCCCCCTCTCCCGCTTTCCTGGCTAAGAACGAGCAGGCTGACGACAGGATTGGCCCTCTCGCAGTACCCTCGTCCCTGAGGGCTGGAAGTTTCCACCCCCTCTGGCCAGTCCACGCGTTTCTACATACGTGGAGGCAACGAGAGGGGCTTCTCCGGACCACCTCTTCTACAACTCTAGGTCCGGTAACCCTCTTTTCCCTAGGTCAATCGGATGGGTGACTGGATATATATATTAAACACAGGATTACTGCATCCTTGTGTCCTCCTTCATCCTCTCGGGATCGCATGACCTGAGCCGGGTCCATAGCCCTAGCTCAGAGGACTTTAATAACAAAGGGGGGGGGGTGGGGGGGGGGGGCCGGGGGCACCCCCGCTCCTGTACCTGACCCCTCGAGTCTGCCTATATAGACTTTAGTTGGTTAACAATTCTGGTCTATAACAGAATAGTCTACGGTATATACTAAAATAAATCACATTGTTACGGAATTCTTGTGTATTTATTTTCCAAACAATTACTTTACTACGATGAGTGACAGGAGATATTATTACACAAGATATCTGGATCCTAGTGTCCTCCTTCATCCCCTCGGGATCACATTACCTGAGCGAGGGCCATAGCCCTAACTCAGAAGACTTGAATAAGGGGGGGGGGGGGTTGCCATGGGCACCTCCCCCCCTCCTCTCCTAGGCCCGAACCCTCGAGTCTACCTATAAAGACTTTATGTGTAACAATTCTGATCTATAACAGAATGGTCTACGGTTATATGGTATAAGCTACTTCTCCCCCACCACGGCTATTCACCTAGCCAGTGTCGGGAGGGGCGTTAGCTGCTTCCTCACCGGGCTCGGTTACCTTTCCTGCCCTCCGCTCTCAACCACTCTTAACTAGCACGTGATTGCCTCCACCTCACCTCCCACCTACCGCATCGCATGCTTAGCAACCAGCTGTACTGGTTTCACTATACCAATAATAGTGCATTTGTCGCGGCTTCTAGCCGCTTAAATTGTATTTATTGGTTTGTGAAACCAGTACAGCTTCTACTGTCCCACCCACCTCCCGATGCGGCAGGCACTCACTTCTTTCTCATTGGAGTGGACGAGCGGTATTCAGCGGAGGAGGGGCTTAATACCTCACCTCACCACCACCAGGTGGCTCCACTATCAGTACAGCGCCAGATTTGAATTTTATTTACTTCTGATGAACGTCACGGAATTGACCCTTCCAACCCAGATTATGCCTACACGGGGCCTGGGCTTGTGAAGGGGCCTATTCTATAGCAACCAGCTGTACTGGTTTCACAAACCAATAAATACAATTTAAGCGGCTAGAAGCCGCGACAAATGCACTAATATTGTCAAAATATAGACTCAAAACATGCTAAAAATCGATATTTTAGGTGTCCAAAGTAATTATGTGCATGCATCTTCTGTACCCGTTTATATCTCAAATTCAGGCTCAAAACACAGGAATATTCGATATTTTTGGGTCCCAGAAGCGATCTGTACATGCTTAATCCTTGTTTGAATGTTTTCATGATACAGACCCAAAACATGCTCAAAATCGATATTTTAGGTGCAATAAGTCGATATGTGCATGCATCTTCTGTACCTGTATAATCTCAAATTCAGGCTCAAAACACCCGAAAATTCGATAATTTATGTGCCCAAAGTCGATATGTGCATCTATCTTCTGTACCCGTTTTTATCCCAAATTCAGGCTCAAAACACCCGAAAATTCGATATTTTTGGGTCCCAGAACCGATCTGTACAACACTACTCAGTGATAGAATATTGTCAAAATATAGACTCAAAACATGCTAAAAATCGATATTTTAGGTGTCTAAAGTTGTTATGTGCATGCATCTTCTGTACCCGTTTATATCTTAAAATCAGGCTCAAAACACCCGAAAATTCGATATTTTGGGGTCCCAGAAGCGATCTGTACATGCCTAATCCTTGATAGAATGTTTTCAAGATACAGACCAAAAACATGCTCAAAATCGATATTTTAGGTGCAATAAGTCTATATGTGCATGCATCTTCTGTACCTGTTTACATCTCAAATTCAGGCTCAAAACACCCGAAAATTCGAGATTTTTGGGTCCCAGAAGCGATCTGTACATGCATACTCCGTGTTAGAGTAATTACAAAATACATTTTATATCACAATTTCAGGCTCAAAACACCCAAATATTCGATTTTATTGGAGCCCAGAAGCGATCTGAACATGCCTACTCAGTGATAGAATATTTTCAAAATATAGGCTCAAAACAAGCTAAAAATCGATATTTTCGGTATCCAAAGTCGATATGTGCATGCATCTTCAGTATCCGTTTATATCTCAAATTCAAGCTCAAAACACCCGAACATTTGATTATTTATGTGCCCAAAGTCGATATGTGCATCGATTTTCTGTACCCGTTTATATCTCATATTCAGGCTCAAAACACCCAAAAAGTCGATATTTTTGGGTCCCAAAAGCGATCTGTACATGCCTACTCCTTGCTAGAATGTTTTCAAAATACAGGCCCAAAACATGCTGAAAATCGATATTTTCGGTATCCAAAGTCGATATGTGCATGCATCTTCTGTACCCGTTTATATCTCAAATTCAGGCTCAAAACATTCGAATATTCGATTTTATCGGGGCCCTGAAGCGATCTGTAAATGCCTACTCAGTGCTAGAATATTGTCAAAATATAGACCCAAAACATGCTCAAAATCGATATTTTAGGTGCAATAAGTCGATATGTGCATGCATCTTCTGTACCTGTTTAATTTCAAATTCAGGCTCAAAACACCCGAAAATTCGATAATTTATGTGCCCAAAGTCGATATGTGCATCTATCTTCTGTACCCGTTTATATCCCAAATTCAGGCTCAAAACACTCGAAAATTCGATATTTTTGGGTCCCAGAACCGATCTGTACAACACTACTCAGTGCTAGAATATTGTCAAAATATAGACTCAAAACATGCTAAAAATCGATATTTTAGGTGTCCAAAGTCGTTATGTGCATGCATCTTCAGTACCCGTTTATATCTCAAATTCAGGCTTAAAACACCCGAAAATTATATATTTTTAGGTCCCAAAAGCGATCTGTACATGCCTACTCCATGTTAGAGTATTTACATAATACAGGCCCAAAACATGCTGAAAATCGATATTTTAGGTGTCCAAAGTCGATATGTGAATGCATCTTCTGTACCCTTTTATATCTCAAATTCAGGCTCAAAACACCCGAATATTCGATTTTATTGGGCCCAAGAAGCGACCTGTACTTGCCTACTCCTTGTTAGAGTATTTACAAAATACAGGCCCAAAAAATGTTGAAAATCGATATTTTAGGTGTCCAAAATAGATATGTGCATCCATCTTCTGTACCTGTTTATATCTCAAATTCAGGCTCAAAACACCCGAAAATTCTATATTTTTGGGTCCCAGAAGCGATCTGTACATGCCTACTCCTTGCTAGAATGTTTTCAAAATACAGGCCCAAAACATGCTGAAAATCAATATTTTAGGTGTCCAAAGTCGATATGTGCATGCATCTTCTGTACCTGTTTATATATCTAAAATTCAGGCTCAAAACACCCGAAAATTCGATATTTTTGGGTCCCAGAAGCGATCTGTACATGCGTACTCCGTGTAAGAGTATTTACAAAATACTGTTTACATATATATTAAATTCAGGCTCAAAACACCCGAGTATTCGATTTTTTGGGGCCCAGAAGCGATCTGTACATGCCAACTCAGTGATAGAATATTTTCAAAATATAGGCTCAAAACAAGCTAAAAATCGATATTTTAGGTGTCCAAAGTCGATATGTGCATGCATCTTCTGTATCCGTTTATATCTCAAATTCTGGCTCAAAACACCCGAATATTCGATATTTTTGGGTCCCAGAACTGATCTGTACATGCCTACTCCGTGTTAGAGTATTTACAAAATACAGGCCCAAAACATGCTGAAAATCGATATTTTAGGTATCCAAAGTTGATATGTGCATGCATCTTCTGTACTTGTTTATATCTCAAATTCAGGCTCAAAACACCCGAATATTCGATTTTATTGGGTCTAAGAAGCAATCTGTACATGCCTACTCAGTGACAGAATATTTTCAATATAAAGGAGCAAAACATGCTAAACATCGATATTTTAGGTGTCCAAAGTCGATATTTGCATGCATCTTCAGTACCCGTTAATATCTCAAATTCAGGCTCAAAACACCCGAAAAAATTCGATGATTTTGGGTCCCAGATGCGATCTGTACAAGCTTAATCCTTAATAGAATGTTTTCAAGATACAGACCGAAAACATGATCAAAATCGATATTTTAGGTGCAAAAAGTCGATATGCGCATGTATCTTCAGTACCCGTTTATATCTCAAATTCAGGCTCAAAACACCCAAAAATTCGATATTTTTGGGTTGCAGAAGCGATCTGTACATGCCTATCCCTTGCTAGAATGTTTTCACAATACAAGCCCAAAACATGCTGAAAATCGATATTTTAGGTGTCCAAAGTCGGTATGTGCATGCATCTTCTGTACCCGTTTATATCTCAAATTCAGGCAAAAAAAAAAACGAATATTCGATTTTATTGGGGTCCTGAAGCAGTCTATACATGCCTACTCAGTGACAGAATATTTTCAAGATACAGGTCCAAAACATGCTGAAAATCGATATTTTAGGTGTCCAAAGTCAATATGTGTATGCATCTTCTGTACCCGTTTATATCTCAAATTTAGGCTCAAAACACCCGAAAATTCGATATTTTTGGGTCCAAGAACCGATCTTTACATGCCTAATCAATGCTAGAATATTGTCAAAATATAGACTCAAAACATGCTAAAAATCGATATTTTAGGTGTCCAAAGTCGTTATGTACATGCATCTTCTGTACCCGTTTATATCTCAAATTCAGACTTAAAACACCCGAAAATTCTATATTTTTAAGTTCCAAAAGCGATCTGTACATGCCTACTCCGTGTTAGAGTAATTACAAAATACAGGCCCAAAACATGCTGAAAATCGATATTTAAGGTGTCCAAACTCGATATGTAAATGCATCTTCTGTACCCGTTTATATCTCAAATTCAGGCTCAAAACACCAGAATATTCAATTTTATTGGGTCCCTGAAGCGATCTGTACATGCCTACTCAGTGCTAAAATATTGTCAAAATATAGACTCAAAAAATGCTCAAAATCGATATTTTCGGTGCAATAAGTCTATATGTGCATGCATCTTCTGTACCTGTTTACATCTCAAATTCAGGCTCAAAACACCCGAAAATTCGATATTTTTGGGTCCCAGAAGCGATCTGTACATGCATACTCCGTGTTAGAGTAATTACAAAATACAGTTTATATCACAAATTCAGGCTCAAAACACCCAAATATTCGATTTTATTGGAGCCCAGAAGCGATCTGAACATGCCTACTCAGTGATAGAATATTTTCAAAATATAGGTTCAAAACAAGCTAAAAATCGATATTTTAGGTGTCCAAAGTCGATATGTGCATGCATCTTCAGTACCCGTTTATATCTCAAATTCAAGCTCAAAACACCCGAACATTTGATTATTTATGTGCCCAAAGTCGATATGTGCATCGATTTTCTGTACCCGTTTATATCTCATATTCAGGCTCAAAACACCCAAAAAGTCGATATTTTTGGGTCCCAAAAGCGATCTGTACATGCCTACTCCTTGCTAGATTTTTTTTCAAAATACAGGCCCAAAACATGCTGAAAATCGATATTTTAGGTGTCCAAAGTCAATATGTGTATGCATCTTCTGTACCCGTTTATATCTCAAATTCAGGCTCAAAACACCCGAAAATTCCATGTTTTTGGGTCCCAGAACCGATCTGTACATGCCTACTCATTGCTAGAATATTGTCAAAATATAGACTGAAAACATGCTAAAAATTGTTATTTTAGGTGTCCAAAGTCTTTATGTGCATGCATCTTCTGTACCCGTTTATATCTCAAATTCAGACTTAAAACACCCGAAAATTCTATATTTCTAGGTCCCAGAAGCGATCTGTACATGCCTACTCCTTGTTAGAGTATTTACAAAATAGAGGCCCAAAACATGCTAAAAATCGATATTTTAAGTGTCCAAAATAGATATGTGCATGCAACTTCAGTACCCGTTTATATCTCAAATTCATGCTCAAAACACCCGAAAATTCTATATTTTTGGGTCACAGAAGCGATCTGTACATGCCTAATCCTTGATAAAATGTTTTCAAGATACAGACCAAAAACATGCTCAAAATCGATATTTTAGGTGCAATAAGTCGATATGTCCATGCATCTTCTGTACCTGTTTATATCTCAAATTCAGGCTCAAAACACCCAAAAACTCGATATTTTTGGGTCCCAAAAGCGATCTGTACATGCCTACTCAGTGTTAGAGTATTTACAAAATACAGTTTCTATATCAAATTCAGGCTCAAAACACCCGAATATTCGATTTTATTGGGGCCCAGAAGCGATCTGTACATGCCTACTCAGTGCTAGAATATTGTCAAAATATAGACTGAAAACATGCTAAAAATTGTTATTTTAGGTGTCCAAAGTCGTTATGTGCATCCATCTTCTGTACCCGTTTAAATCCCAAATTCAGGCTCAAAACACCCGAAAATTCGATATTTTTGGGTCCCAGAACCGATCTGTACATTCCTACTCAGGGCTAGAATATTGTCAAAATACAGACTCAAAACATGCTAAAAATCGATATTTTAGGTGTCCAAAGTCGTTATGTGCATGCATCTTCTGTACCCGTTTATATCTCAAATTCAGGCTTAAAACACCCGAAAATTATATATTTTTAGGTCCCAAAAACGATCTGTACATGCCTACTCCGTGTTAGAGTATTTACAAAATACAGGCCCAAAACATGCTGAAAATCGATATTTTAGGTGTTCAAAGTCGAAATGTGAATGCATCTTCTGTACCCGTTTATATTTCAAATTCAGGCTCAAAATACCCGAAAATTCGATATTTTTGGGTCCCAGAAGCGATCTGTACATGCCTAATCCTTGATAGAATGTTTTCAAGATACAGACCCAAAACATGCCCAAAATCGATATTTTAGGTGCAATAAGTCGATATGTGCATGCATCTTCTGTACCTGTTTAATCTCAAATTCAGGCTCAAAACACCCGAAAATTCGATAATTTATGTGCCCAAAGACGATATGTGCATCCATCTTCTGTACCCGTTTATATCCCAAATTCAGGCTCAAAACCCCCGAAAATTCTATATTTTTGGGTCCCAGAACCGATCTGTACATGCCTACTCCGTGTTAGAGTATTTAAAAAATACAGGCCCAAAACATGCTGAAAATCGATATTTTAGGTGTCCAAAGTCGATATGTGAATGCATCTTCTGTACCCGTTTATATCTCAAATTCAGGCTCAAAACACCCGAATATTCGATATTATTGGGCCCAAGAAGCAACCTGTACTTGCCTACTCCTTGTTAGAGTATTTACAAAATACAGGCCCAAAACATACTGAAAATCGATATTTTAGGTGTCCAAAATAGATATGTGCATGCAACTTCAGTACCCGTTTATATCTTCAAATCAGGCTTAAAACACCCGAAAATTCGATATTTTTGGGTCCCAGAAGCGATCTGTACATGCCTAATCCTTGATAGAATGTTTTCAAGATACAGACCAAAAACAATCTCAAAATCGATATTTTAGGTGCAATAAGTCGATATGTGCATGCATCTTCTGTACCTGTTTACATCTCAAATTCAGGCTCAAAACACCCGAAAATTCGAGATTTTTGGGTCCCAGAAGCGATCTGTACATGCATACTCCGTGTTAGAGTATTTACAAAATACTGTTTATATCACAAATTCAGGCTCAAAACACCCCAATATTCGATTTTATTGGGGCCCAGAAACGATCTGTACATGCCTACTCAGTGATAGAATATTTTAAAAATATAGGCTCAAAACAAGCTAAAAATCGATATTTTAGGTATCCAAAGTCGATATGTGCATGCATCTTCAGTACCCGTTTATATCTCAAATTCAAGCTCAAAACACCCGAACATTCGATTATTTATGTGCCCAAAGTCGATATGTGCATCGATTTTCTGTACCCGTTTATATCTCATATTCAGGCTCAAAACACCCAAAAAGTCGATATTTTTGGGTCCCAAAAGCGATCTGTACATGCCTACTCCTTGGTAGAATGTTTTCAAAATACTGGCACAAAACATGCTGAAAATCGATATTTTAGGTGTCCAAAGTCGATATGTGCATGCATCTTTTGTACCCGTTTATATATCAAATTCAGGCTCAAAACACCAGAAAATTTGATATTTTTGGGTCCCAGAACCGATCTGTACATGGCTACTCAGTGCTAGAATATTTTAAAATATAGACTCAAAACATGCTAAAAATCAATATTTTAGGTGTCCAAAGTCATTATGTGCATGCATCTTCTGTACCCGTTTATATCTCAAATTCAGGCTCAAAACACACAAATATTCGATATTTTTGGGTCCCAGAAGCGATCTGTACATGCTTAATCCTTGTTTGAATGTTTTCATGATACAGACCCAAAACATGCTCAAAATCGATATTTTAGGTGCAATAAGTCGATATGTGCATGCATCTTCTGTACCTGTTTAATCTCAAATTCAGGCTCAAAACACCCGAAAATTCGATAATTTATGTGCCCAAAGTCGATATGTGCATCTATCTTCTGTACCCCTTTATATCCCAAATTCAGGCTGAAAACACCCGAAAATTCGATATTTTTGGGTCCCAGAACCAATTTGTACAACACTACTCAGTGCTAGAATATTGTCAAAATATAGACTCAAAACATGCTAAAAATCGATATTTTAGGTGTCCAAAGTCGTTATGTACATGCATCTTCTGTACCCGTTTATATCTCAAATTCAGACTTAAAACACCCGAAAATTCTATATTTTTAAGTTCCAAAAGCGATCTGTACATGCCTACTCCGTGTTAGAGTAATTACAAAATACAGGCCCAAAACATGCTGAAAATCGATATTTAAGGTGTCCAAACTCGATATGTAAATGCATCTTCTGTACCCGTTTATATCTCAAATTCAGGCTCAAAACACCAGAATATTCAATTTTATTGGGTCCCTGAAGCGATCTGTACATGCCTACTCAGTGCTAAAATATTGTCAAAATATAGACTCAAAAAATGCTCAAAATCGATATTTTCGGTGCAATAAGTCTATATGTGCATGCATCTTCTGTACCTGTTTACATCTCAAATTCAGGCTCAAAACACCCGAAAATTCGATATTTTTGGGTCCCAGAAGCGATCTGTACATGCATACTCCGTGTTAGAGTAATTACAAAATACAGTTTATATCACAAATTCAGGCTCAAAACACCCAAATATTCGATTTTATTGGAGCCCAGAAGCGATCTGAACATGCCTACTCAGTGATAGAATATTTTCAAAATATAGGTTCAAAACAAGCTAAAAATCGATATTTTAGGTGTCCAAAGTCGATATGTGCATGCATCTTCAGTACCCGTTTATATCTCAAATTCAAGCTCAAAACACCCGAACATTTGATTATTTATGTGCCCAAAGTCGATATGTGCATCGATTTTCTGTACCCGTTTATATCTCATATTCAGGCTCAAAACACCCAAAAAGTCGATATTTTTGGGTCCCAAAAGCGATCTGTACATGCCTACTCCTTGCTAGATTTTTTTTCAAAATACAGGCCCAAAACATGCTGAAAATCGATATTTTAGGTGTCCAAAGTCAATATGTGTATGCATCTTCTGTACCCGTTTATATCTCAAATTCAGGCTCAAAACACCCGAAAATTCCATGTTTTTGGGTCCCAGAACCGATCTGTACATGCCTACTCATTGCTAGAATATTGTCAAAATATAGACTGAAAACATGCTAAAAATTGTTATTTTAGGTGTCCAAAGTCGTTATGTGCATGCATCTTCTGTACCCGTTTATATCTCAAATTCAGACTTAAAACACCCGAAAATTCTATATTTCTAGGTCCCAGAAGCGATCTGTACATGCCTACTCCTTGTTAGAGTATTTACAAAATAGAGGCCCAAAACATGCTAAAAATCGATATTTTAAGTGTCCAAAATAGATATGTGCATGCAACTTCAGTACCCGTTTATATCTCAAATTCATGCTCAAAACACCCGAAAATTCTATATTTTTGGGTCACAGAAGCGATCTGTACATGCCTAATCCTTGATAAAATGTTTTCAAGATACAGACCAAAAACATGCTCAAAATCGATATTTTAGGTGCAATAAGTCGATATGTCCATGCATCTTCTGTACCTGTTTATATCTCAAATTCAGGCTCAAAACACCCAAAAACTCGATATTTTTGGGTCCCAAAAGCGATCTGTACATGCCTACTCAGTGTTAGAGTATTTACAAAATACAGTTTCTATATCAAATTCAGGCTCAAAACACCCGAATATTCGATTTTATTGGGGCCCAGAAGCGATCTGTACATGCCTACTCAGTGCTAGAATATTGTCAAAATATAGACTGAAAACATGCTAAAAATTGTTATTTTAGGTGTCCAAAGTCGTTATGTGCATGCATCTTCTGTACCCGTTTATATCTCAAATTCAGGCTTAAAACACCCGAAAATTATATATTTTTAGGTCCCAAAAGCGATCTGTACATGCCTACTCCGTGTTAGAGTATTTACAAAATACAGGCCCAAAACATGCTGAAAATCGATATTTTAGGTGTTCAAAGTCGAAATGTGAATGCATCTTCTGTACCCGTTTATATTTCAAATTCAGGCTCAAAATACCCGAAAATTCGATATTTTTGGGTCCCAGAAGCGATCTGTACATGCCTAATCCTTGATAGAATGTTCTCAAGATACAGACCCAAAACATGCCCTAAATCGATATTTTAGGTGCAATAAGTCGATATGTGCATGCATCTTCTGTACCTGTTTAATCTCAAATTCAGGCTCAAAACACCCGAAAATTCGATAATTTATGTGCCCAAAGACGATATGTGCATCCATCTTCTGTACCCGTTTATATCCCAAATTCAGGCTCAAAACCCCCGAAAATTCTATATTTTTGGGTCCTAGAACCGATCTGTACATGCCTACTCCGTGTTAGAGTATTTAAAAAATACAGGCCCAAAACATGCTGAAAATCGATATTTTAGGTGTCCAAAGTCGATATGTGAATGCATCTTCTGTACCCGTTTATATCTCAAATTCAGGCTCAAAACACCCGAATATTCGATATTATTGGGCCCAAGAAGCAACCTGTACTTGCCTACTCCTTGTTAGAGTATTTATAAAATACAGGCCCAAAACATACTGAAAATCGATATTTTAGGTGTCCAAAATAGATATGTGCATGCAACTTCAGTACCCGTTTATATCTTAAAATCAGGCTTAAAACACCCGAAAATTCGATATTTTTGGGTCCCAGAAGCGATCTGTACATGCCTAATCCTTGATAGAATGTTTTCAAGATACAGACCAAAAACAATCTCAAAATCGATATTTTAGGTGCAATAAGTCGATATGTGCATGCATCTTCTGTACCTGTTTACATCTCAAATTCAGGCTCAAAACACCCGAAAATTCGAGATTTTTGGGTCCCAGAAGCGATCTGTACATGCATACTCCGTGTTAGAGTATTTACAAAATACTGTTTATATCACAAATTCAGGCTCAAAACACCCCAATATTCGATTTTATTGGGGCCCAGAAACGATCTGTACATGCCTACTCAGTGATAGAATATTTTAAAAATATAGGCTCAAAACAAGCTAAAAATCGATATTTTAGGTATCCAAAGTCGATATGTGCATGCATCTTCAGTACCCGTTTATATCTCAAATTCAAGCTCAAAACACCCGAACATTCGATTATTTATGTGCCCAAAGTCGATATGTGCATCGATTTTCTGTACCCGTTTATATCTCATATTCAGGCTCAAAACACCCAAAAAGTCGATATTTTTGGGTCCCAAAAGCGATCTGTACATGCCTACTCCTTGGTAGAATGTTTTCAAAATACTGGCACAAAACATGCTGAAAATCGATATTTTAGGTGTCCAAAGTCGATATGTGCATGCATCTTTTGTACCCGTTTATATATCAAATTCAGGCTCAAAACACCAGAAAATTTGATATTTTTGGGTCCCAGAACCGATCTGTACATGGCTACTCAGTGCTAGAATATTTTAAAATATAGACTCAAAACATGCTAAAAATCAATATTTTAGGTGTCCAAAGTCATTATGTGCATGCATCTTCTGTACCCGTTTATATCTCAAATTCAGGCTCAAAACACACAAATATTCGATATTTTTGGGTCCCAGAAGCGATCTGTACATGCTTAATCCTTGTTTGAATGTTTTCATGATACAGACCCAAAACATGCTCAAAATCGATATTTTAGGTGCAATAAGTCGATATGTGCATGCATCTTCTGTACCTGTTTAATCTCAAATTCAGGCTCAAAACACCCGAAAATTCGATAATTTATGTGCCCAAAGTCGATATGTGCATCTATCTTCTGTACCCCTTTATATCCCAAATTCAGGCTGAAAACACCCGAAAATTCGATATTTTTGGGTCCCAGAACCAATTTGTACAACACTACTCAGTGCTAGAATATTGTCAAAATATAGTCTCAAAACATGCTAAAAATCGATATTTTAGGTGTCCAAAGTCGTTATGTGCATGCATCTTCTGTACCCGTTTATATCTCAAATTCAGACTTAAAACACCCGAAAATTCTATATTTCTAGGTCCCAGAAGCGATCTGTACATGCCTACTCCTTGTTAGAGTATTTACAAAATAGAGGCCCAAAACATGCTGAAAATCGATATTTTAAGTGTCCAAAATAGGTATGTGCATGCAACTTCAGTACCCGTTTATATCTCAAATTCATGCTCAAAACACCCGAAAAATCTATATTTTTGGGTCACAGAAGCGATCTGTACATGCCTAATCCTTGATAAAATGTTTTCAAGATACAGACCCAAAACATGCTCAAAATCGATATTTTAGGTGCAATAAGTCGATATGTCCATGCATCGTCTGTACCTGTTTATATCCGAAATTCAGGCTCAAAACACCCAAAAACTCGATATTTTTGGGTCCCAAAAGCGATCTGTACATGCCTACTCAGTGTTAGAGTATTTACAAAATACAGTTTCTATATCAAATTCAGGCTCAAAACACCCCAATATTCGATTTTATTGGGGCCCAGAAGCGATCTGTACATGCCTACTCAGTGCTAGAATATTGTCAAAATATAGACTGAAAACATGCTAAAAATTGTTATTTTAGGTGTCCAAAGTCGTTATGTGCATGCATCTTCTGTACCCGTTTAAATCTCAAATTCAGGCTCAAAACACACGAATATTCGATATTTTTGGGTCCCAGAAGCGATCTGTACATGCTTAATCCTTGTTTGAATGTTTTCATGATACAGACTCAAAATATGCTGAAAATCGATATTTTAGGTGCAATAAGTCGATATGTGCATGCATCTTCTGTACCTGTTTAATCTCAAATTCAGGCTCAAAACACCCGAAACTTCGATAATTTATGTGCCCAAAGTCGATATGTGCATCCATCTTCTGTACCCGTTTAAATCCCAAATTCAGGCTCAAAACACCCGAAAATTCGATATTTTTGGGTCCCAGAACCGATCTGTACATTCCTACTCAGGGCTAGAATATTGTCAAAATACAGACTCAAAACATGCTAAAAATCGATATTTTAGGTGTCCAAAGTCGTTATGTGCATGCATCTTCTGTACCCGTTTATATCTCAAATTCAGGCTTAAAACACCCGAAAATTATATATTTTTAGGTCCCAAAAGCGATCTGTACATGCCTACTCCGTGTTAGAGTATTTACAAAATACTGGCCCAAAACATGCTGAAAATCGATATTTTAGGTGTCCAAAGTCGAAATGTACCCGTTTATATTTCAAATTCAGGCTCAAAACACCCGAATATTCGATTTTATTGGGTCCAAGAAGCGACCTGTACTTGCCTACTCCTTGTTAGAGTATTTACAAAATACAGGCCTTAAACATGCTGAAAATCGATATTTTAGGTGTCCAAAATAGATATGTGCATGCAACTTCAGTATCCGTTTATATCTTAAAATCAGGCTCAAAACACCCGAAAATTAGATATTTTTGGGTCCCAGAAGCGATCTGTACATGCCTAATCCTTGATAGAATGTTTTCAAGATACAGACCCAAAACATGCCCTAAATCGATATTTTAGGTGCAATAAGTCGATATGTGCATGCATCTTCTGTACCTGTTTAATCTCAAATTCAGGCTCAAAACACCCGAAAATTCGATAATTTATGTGCCCAAAGACGATATGTGCATCCATCTTCTGTACCCGTTTATATCCCAAATTCAGGCTCAAAACCCCCGAAAATTCTATATTTTTGGGTCCCAGAAGCGATCTGTACATGCCTACTCCGTGTTAGAGTATTTAAAAAATACAGGCCCAAAACATGCTGAAAATCGATATTTTAGGTGTCCAAAGTCGATATGTGAATGCATCTTCTGTACCCGTTTATATCTCAAATTCAGGCTCAAAACACCCGAATATTCGATATTATTGGGCCCAAGAAGCAACCTGTACTTGCCTACTCCTTGTTAGAGTATTTACAAAATACAGGCCCAAAACATACTGAAAATCGATATTTTAGGTGTCCAAAATAGATATGTGCATGCAACTTCAGTACCCGTTTATATCTTAAAATCAGGCTCAAAACACCCGAAAATTCGATATTTTTGGGTCCCAGAAGCGATCTGTACATGCCTAATCCTTGATAGAATGTTTTCAAGATACAGACCAAAAACATGCTCAAAATCGATATTTTAGGTGCAATAAGTCGATATGTGCATGCATCTTCTGTACCTGTTTACATCTCAAATTCAGGCTCAAAACACCCGAAAATTCGAGATTTTTGGGTCCCAGAAGCGATCTGTACATGCATACTCCGTGTTAGAGTATTTACAAAATACTGTTTATATCACAAATTCAGGCTCAAAACACCCCAATATTCGATTTTATTGGGGCCCAGAAACGATCTGTACATGCCTACTCAGTGATAGAATATTTTAAAAATATAGGCTCAAAACAAGCTAAAAATCGATATTTTAGGTATCCAAAGTCGATATGTGCATGCATCTTCAGTACCCGTTTATATCTCAAATTCAAGCTCAAAACACCCGAACATTCGATTATTTATGTGCCCAAAGTCGATATGTGCATCGATTTTCTGTACCCGTTTATATCTCATATTCAGGCTCAAAACACCCAAAAAGTCGATATTTTTGGGTCCCAAAAGCGATCTGTACATGCCTACTCCTTGGTAGAATGTTTTCAAAATACTGGCACAAAACATGCTGAAAATCGATATTTTAGGTGTCCAAAGTCGATATGTGCATGCATCTTTTGTACCCGTTTATATATCAAATTCAGGCTCAAAACACCAGAAAATTCGATATTTTTGGGTCCCAGAACCGATCTGTACATGGCTACTCAGTGCTAGAATATTTTAAAATATAGACTCAAAACATGCTAAAAATCGATATTTTAGGTGTCCAAAGTCATTATGTGCATGCATCTTCTGTACCCGTTTATATCTCAAATTCAGGCTCAAAACACACGAATATTCGATATTTTTGGGTCCCAGAAGCGATCTGTACATGCTTAATCCTTGTTTGAATGTTTTCATGATACAGACCCAAAACATGCTCAAAATCGATATTTTAGGTGCAATAAGTCGATATGTGCATGCATCTTCTGTACCTGTTTAATCTCAAATTCAGGCTCAAAACACCCGAAAATTCGATAATTTATGTGCCCAAAGTCGATATGTGCATCTATCTTCTGTACCCCTTTATATCCCAAATTCAGGCTGAAAACACCCGAAAATTCGATATTTTTGGGTCCCAGAACCAATTTGTACAACACTACTCAGTGCTAGAATATTGTCAAAATATAGTCTCAAAACATGCTAAAAATCGATATTTTAGGTGTCCAAAGTCGTTATGTGCATGCATCTTCTGTACCCGTTTATATCTCAAATTCAGACTTAAAACACACGAAAATTCTATATTTCTAGGTCCCAGAAGCGATCTGTACATGCCTACTCCTTGTTAGAGTATTTACAAAATAGAGGCCCAAAACATGCTGAAAATCGATATTTTAAGTGTCCAAAATAGGTATGTGCATGCAACTTCAGTACCCGTTTATATCTCAAATTCATGCTCAAAACACCCGAAAAATCTATATTTTTGGGTCACAGAAGCGATCTGTACATGCCTAATCCTTGATAAAATGTTTTCAAGATACAGACCCAAAACATGCTCAAAATCGATATTTTAGGTGCAATAAGTCGATATGTCCATGCATCGTCTGTACCTGTTTATATCCGAAATTCAGGCTCAAAACACCCAAAAACTCGATATTTTTGGGTCCCAAAAGCGATCTGTACATGCCTACTCAGTGTTAGAGTATTTACAAAATACAGTTTCTATATCAAATTCAGGCTCAAAACACCCCAATATTCGATTTTATTGGGGCCCAGAAGCGATCTGTACATGCCTACTCAGTGCTAGAATATTGTCAAAATATAGACTGAAAACATGCTAAAAATTGTTATTTTAGGTGTCCAAAGTCGTTATGTGCATGCATCTTCTGTACCCGTTTAAATCTCAAATTCAGGCTCAAAACACACGAATATTCGATATTTTTGGGTCCCAGAAGCGATCTGTACATGCTTAATCCTTGTTTGAATGTTTTCATGATACAGACTCAAAATATGCTGAAAATCGATATTTTAGGTGCAATAAGTCGATATGTGCATGCATCTTCTGTACCTGTTTAATCTCAAATTCAGGCTCAAAACACCCGAAACTTCGATAATTTATGTGCCCAAAGTCGATATGTGCATCCATCTTCTGTACCCGTTTAAATCCCAAATTCAGGCTCAAAACACCCGAAAATTCGATATTTTTGGGTCCCAGAACCGATCTGTACATTCCTACTCAGGGCTAGAATATTGTCAAAATACAGACTCAAAACATGCTAAAAATCGATATTTTAGGTGTCCAAAGTCGTTATGTGCATGCATCTTCTGTACCCGTTTATATCTCAAATTCAGGCTTAAAATACCCGAAAATTATATATTTTTAGGTCCCAAAAGCGATCTGTACATGCCTACTCCGTGTTAGAGTATTTACAAAATACAGGCCCAAAACATGCTGAAAATCGATATTTTAGGTGTCCAAAGTCGAAATGTGAATGCATCTTCTGTACCCGTTTATATTTCAAATTCAGGCTCAAAACACCCGAATATTCGATTTTATTGGGTCCAAGAAGCGACCTGTACTTGCCTACTCCTTGTTAGAGTATTTACAAAATACAGGCCTTAAACATGCTGAAAATCGATATTTTAGGTGTCCAAAATAGATATGTGCATGCAACTTCAGTATCCGTTTATATCTTAAAATCAGGCTCAAAACACCCGAAAATTCGATATTTTTGGGTCCCAGAAGCGATCTGTACATGCCTAATACTTGATAGAATGTTTTCAAGATACAGACCCAAAACATGCCCTAAATCGATATTTTAGGTGCAATAAGTCGATATGTGCATGCATCTTCTGTACCTGTTTAATCTCAAATTCAGGCTCAAAACACCCGAAAATTCGATAATTTATGTGCCCAAAGACGATATGTGCATCCATCTTCTGTACTCGTTTATATCCCAAATTCAGGCTCAAAACCCCCGAAAATTCTATATTTTTGGGTCCCAGAAGCGATCTGTACATGCCTACTCCGTGTTAGAGTATTTAAAAAATACAGGCCCAAAACATGCTGAAAATCGATATTTTAGGTGTCCAAAGTCGATATGTGAATGCATCTTCTGTACCCGTTTATATCTCAAATTCAGGCTCAAAACACCCGAATATTCGATATTATTGGGCCCAAGAAGCAACCTGTACTTGCCTACTCCTTGTTAGAGTATTTACAAAATACAGGCCCAAAACATACTGAAAATCGATATTTTAGGTGTCCAAAATAGATATGTGCATGCAACTTCAGTACCCGTTTATATCTTAAAATCAGGCTCAAAACACCCGAAAATTCGATATTTTTGGGTCCCAGAAGCGATCTGTACATGCCTAATCCTTGATAGAATGTTTTCAAGATACAGACCAAAAACATGCTCAAAATCGATATTTTAGGTGCAATAAGTCGATATGTGCATGCATCTTCTGTACCTGTTTACATCTCAAATTCAGGCTCAAAACACCCGAAAATTCGAGATTTTTGGGTCCCAGAATCGATCTGTACATGCATACTCCGTGTTAGAGTATTTACAAAATACTGTTTATATCACAAATTCAGGCTCAAAACACCCCAATATTCGATTTTATTGGGGCCCAGAAACGATCTGTACATGCCTACTCAGTGATAGAATATTTTAAAAATATAGGCTCAAAACAAGCTAAAAATCGATATTTTAGGTATCCAAAGTCGATATGTGCATGCATCTTCAGTACCCGTTTATATCTCAAATTCAAGCTCAAAACACCCGAACATTCGATTATTTATGTGCCCAAAGTCGATATGTGCATCGATTTTCTGTACCCGTTTATATCTCATATTCAGGCTCAAAACACCCAAAAAGTCGATATTTTTGGGTCCCAAAAGCGATCTGTACATGCCTACTCCTTGGTAGAATGTTTTCAAAATACTGGCACAAAACATGCTGAAAATCGATATTTTAGGTGTCCAAAGTCGATATGTGCATGCATCTTTTGTACCCGTTTATATATCAAATTCAGGCTCAAAACACCAGAAAATTCGATATTTTTGGGTCCCAGAACCGATCTGTACATGGCTACTCAGTGCTAGAATATTTTAAAATATAGACTCAAAACATGCTAAAAATCGATATTTTAGGTGTCCAAAGTCATTATGTGCATGCATCTTCTGTACCCGTTTATATCTCAAATTCAGGCTCAAAACACACGAATATTCGATATTTTTGGGTCCCAGAAGCGATCTGTACATGCTTAATCCTTGTTTGAATGTTTTCATGATACAGACCCAAAACATGCTCAAAATCGATATTTTAGGTGCAATAAGTCGATATGTGCATGCATCTTCTGTACCTGTTTAATCTCAAATTCAGGCTCAAAACACCCGAAAATTCGATAATTTATGTGCCCAAAGTCGATATGTGCATCTATCTTCTGTACCCCTTTATATCCCAAATTCAGGCTGAAAACACCCGAAAATTCGATATTTTTGGGTCCCAGAACCAATTTGTACAACACTACTCAGTGCTAGAATATTGTCAAAATATAGTCTCAAAACATGCTAAAAATCGATATTTTAGGTGTCCAAAGTCGTTATGTGCATGCATCTTCTGTACCCGTTTATATCTCAAATTCAGACTTAAAACACCCGAAAATTCTATATTTCTAGGTCCCAGAAGCGATCTGTACATGCCTACTCCTTGTTAGAGTATTTACAAAATAGAGGCCCAAAACATGCTGAAAATCGATATTTTAAGTGTCCAAAATAGGTATGTGCATGCAACTTCAGTACCCGTTTATATCTCAAATTCATGCTCAAAACACCCGAAAATTCTATATTTTTGGGTCACAGAAGCGATCTGTACATGCCTAATCCTTGATAAAATGTTTTCAAGATACAGACCCAAAACATGCTCAAAATCGATATTTTAGGTGTAATAAGTCGATATGTCCATGCATCGTCTGTACCTGTTTATATCTGAAATTCAGGCTCAAAACACCCAAAAACTCGATATTTTTGGGTCCCAAAAGCGATCTGTACATGCCTACTCAGTGTTAGAGTATTTACAAAATACAGTTTCTATATCAAATTCAGGCTCAAAACACCCCAATATTCGATTTTATTGGGGCCCAGAAGCGATCTGTACATGCCTACTCAGTGCTAGAATATTGTCAAAATATAGACTGAAAACATGCTAAAAATTGTTATTTTAGGTGTCCAAAGTCGTTATGTGCATGCATCTTCTGTACCCGTTTAAATCTCAAATTCAGGCTCAAAACACACGAATATTCGATATTTCTGGGTCCCAGAAGCGATCTGTACATGCTTAATCCTTGTTTGAATGTTTTCATGATACAGACTCAAAATATGCTGAAAATCGATATTTTAGGTGCAATAAGTCGATATGTGCATGCATCTTCTGTACCTGTTTAATCTCAAATTCAGGCTCAAAACACCCGAAACTTCGATAATTTATGTGCCCAAAGTCGATATGTGCATCCATCTTCTGTACCCGTTTAAATCCCAAATTCAGGCTCAAAACACCCGAAAATTCGATATTTTTGGGTCCCAGAACCGATCTGTACATTCCTACTCAGGGCTAGAATATTGTCAAAATACAGACTCAAAACATGCTAAAAATCGATATTTTAGGTGTCCAAAGTCGTTATGTGCATGCATCTTCTGTACCCGTTTATATCTCAAATTCAGGCTTAAAATACCCGAAAATTATATATTTTTAGGTCCCAAAAGCGATCTGTACATGCCTACTCCGTGTTAGAGTATTTACAAAATACAGGCCCAAAACATGCTGAAAATCGATATTTTAGGTGTCCAAAGTCGAAATGTGAATGCATCTTCTGTACCCGTTTATATTTCAAATTCAGGCTCAAAACACCAGAATATTCGATTTTATTGGGTCCAAGAAGCGACCTGTACTTGCCTACTCCTTGTTAGAGTATTTACAAAATACAGGCCTTAAACATGCTGAAAATCGATATTTTAGGTGTCCAAAATAGATATGTGCATGCAACTTCAGTATCCGTTTATATCTTAAAATCAGGCTCAAAACACCCGAAAATTCGATATTTTTGGGTCCCAGAAGCGATCTGTACATGCCTAATCCTTGATAGAATGTTTTCAAGATACAGACCCAAAACATGCCCTAAATCGATATTTTAGGTGCAATAAGTCGATATGTGCATGCATCTTCTGTACCTGTTTAATCTCAAATTCAGGCTCAAAACACCCGAAAATTCGATAATTTATGTGCCCAAAGACGATATGTGCATCCATCTTCTGTACTCGTTTATATCCCAAATTCAGGCTCAAAACCCCCGAAAATTCTATATTTTTGGGTCCCAGAAGCGATCTGTACATGCCTACTCCGTGTTAGAGTATTTAAAAAATACAGGCCCAAAACATGCTGAAAATCGATATTTTAGGTGTCCAAAGTCGATATGTGAATGCATCTTCTGTACCCGTTTATATCTCAAATTCAGGCTCAAAACACCCGAATATTCGATATTATTGGGCCCAAGAAGCAACCTGTACTTGCCTACTCCTTGTTAGAGTATTTACAAAATACAGGCCCAAAACATACTGAAAATCGATATTTTAGGTGTCCAAAATAGATATGTGCATGCAACTTCAGTACCCGTTTATATCTTAAAATCAGGCTCAAAACACCCGAAAATTCGATATTTTTGGGTCCCAGAAGCGATCTGTACATGCCTAATCCTTGATAGAATGTTTTCAAGATACAGACCAAAAACATGCTCAAAATCGATATTTTAGGTGCAATAAGTCGATATGTGCATGCATCTTCTGTACCTGTTTACATCTCAAATTCAGGCTCAAAACACCCGAAAATTCGAGATTTTTGGGTCCCAGAAGCGATCTGTACATGCATACTCCGTGTTAGAGTATTTACAAAATACTGTTTATATCACAAATTCAGGCTCAAAACACCCCAATATTCGATTTTATTGGGGCCCAGAAACGATCTGTACATGCCTACTCAGTGATAGAATATTTTAAAAATATAGGCTCAAAACAAGCTAAAAATCGATATTTTAGGTATCCAAAGTCGATATGTGCATGCATCTTCAGTACCCGTTTATATCTCAAATTCAAGCTCAAAACACCCGAACATTCGATTATTTATGTGCCCAAAGTCGATATGTGCATCGATTTTCTGTACCCGTTTATATCTCATATTCAGGCTCAAAACACCCAAAAAGTCGATATTTTTGGGTCCCAAAAGCGATCTGTACATGCCTACTCCTTGGTAGAATGTTTTCAAAATACTGGCACAAAACATGCTGAAAATCGATATTTTAGGTGTCCAAAGTCGATATGTGCATGCATCTTTTGTACCCGTTTATATATCAAATTCAGGCTCAAAACACCAGAAAATTCGATATTTTTGGGTCCCAGAACCGATCTGTACATGGCTACTCAGTGCTAGAATATTTTAAAATATAGACTCAAAACATGCTAAAAATCGATATTTTAGGTGTCCAAAGTCATTATGTGCATGCATCTTCTGTACCCGTTTATATCTCAAATTCAGGCTCAAAACACACGAATATTCGATATTTTTGGGTCCCAGAAGCGATCTGTACATGCTTAATCCTTGTTTGAATGTTTTCATGATACAGACCCAAAACATGCTCAAAATCGATATTTTAGGTGCAATAAGTCGATATGTGCATGCATCTTCTGTACCTGTTTAATCTCAAATTCAGGCTCAAAACACCCGAAAATTCGATAATTTATGTGCCCAAAGTCGATATGTGCATCTATCTTCTGTACCCCTTTATATCCCAAATTCAGGCTGAAAACACCCGAAAATTCGATATTTTTGGGTCCCAGAACCAATTTGTACAACACTACTCAGTGCTAGAATATTGTCAAAATATAGTCTCAAAACATGCTAAAAATCGATATTTTAGGTGTCCAAAGTCGTTATGTGCATGCATCTTCTGTACCCGTTTATATCTCAAATTCAGACTTAAAACACCCGAAAATTCTATATTTCTAGGTCCCAGAAGCGATCTGTACATGCCTACTCCTTGTTAGAGTATTTACAAAATAGAGGCCCAAAACATGCTGAAAATCGATATTTTAAGTGTCCAAAATAGGTATGTGCATGCAACTTCAGTACCCGTTTATATCTCAAATTCATGCTCAAAACACCCGAAAATTCTATATTTTTGGGTCACAGAAGCGATCTGTACATGCCTAATCCTTGATAAAATGTTTTCAAGATACAGACCCAAAACATGCTCAAAATCGATATTTTAGGTGCAATAAGTCGATATGTCCATGCATCGTCTGTACCTGTTTATATCTGAAATTCAGGCTCAAAACACCCAAAAACTCGATATTTTTGGGTCCCAAAAGCGATCTGTACATGCCTACTCAGTGTTAGAGTATTTACAAAATACAGTTTCTATATCAAATTCAGGCTCAAAACACCCCAATATTCGATTTTATTGGGGCCCAGAAGCGATCTGTACATGCCTACTCAGTGCTAGAATATTGTCAAAATATAGACTGAAAACATGCTAAAAATTGTTATTTTAGGTGTCCAAAGTCGTTATGTGCATGCATCTTCTGTACCCGTTTAAATCTCAAATTCAGGCTCAAAACACACGAATATTCGATATTTTTGGGTCCCAGAAGCGATCTGTACATGCTTAATCCTTGTTTGAATGTTTTCATGATACAGACTCAAAATATGCTGAAAATCGATATTTTAGGTGCAATAAGTCGATATGTGCATGCATCTTCTGTACCTGTTTACATCTCAAATTCAGGCTCAAAACACCCGAAAATTCGAGATTTTTGGGTCCCAGAAGCGATCTGTACATGCATACTCCGTGTTAGAGTATTTACAAAATACTGTTTATATCACAAATTCAGGCTCAAAACACCCCAATATTCGATTTTATTGGGGCCCAGAAACGATCTGTACATGCGTACTCAGTGATAGAATATTTTAAAAATATAGGCTCAAAACAAGCTAAAAATCGATATTTTAGGTATCCAAAGTCGATATGTGCATGCATCTTCAGTACCCGTTTATATCTCAAATTCAAGCTCAAAACACCCGAACATTCGATTATTTATGTGCCCAAAGTCGATATGTGCATCGATTTTCTGTGCCCGTTTATATCTCATATTCAGGCTCAAAACACCCAAAAAGTCGATATTTTTGGGTCCCAAAAGCGATCTGTACATGCCTACTCCTTGGTAGAATGTTTTCAAAATACTGGCACAAAACATGCTGAAAATCGATATTTTAGGTGTCCAAAGTCGATATGTGCATGCATCTTTTGTACCCGTTTATATATCAAATTCAGGCTCAAAACACCAGAAAATTCGATATTTTTGGGTCCCAGAACCGATCTGTACATGGCTACTCAGTGCTAGAATATTTTAAAATATAGACTCAAAACATGCTAAAAATTGATATTTTAGGTGTCCAAAGTCATTATGTGCATGCATCTTCTGTACCCGTTTATATCTCAAATTCAGGCTCAAAACACACGAATATTCGATATTTTTGGGTCCCAGAAGCGATCTGTACATGCTTAATCCTTGTTTGAATGTTTTCATGATACAGACCCAAAACATGCTCAAAATCGATATTTTAGGTGCAATAAGTCGATATGTGCATGCATCTTCTGTACCTGTTTAATCTCAAATTCAGGCTCAAAACACCCGAAAATTCGATAATTTATGTGCCCAAAGTCGATATGTGCATCTATCTTCTGTACCCCTTTATATCCCAAATTCAGGCTGAAAACACTCGAAAATTCGATATTTTTGGGTCCCAGAACCAATTTGTACAACACTACTCAGTGCTAGAATATTGTCAAAATATAGTCTCAAAACATGCTATAAATCGATATTTTAGGTGTCCAAAGTCGTTATGTGCATGCATCTTCTGTACCCGTTTATATCTCAAATTCAGACTTAAAACACCCGAAAATTCTATATTTCTAGGTCCCAGAAGCGATCTGTACATGCCTACTCCTTGTTAGAGTATTTACAAAATAGAGGCCCAAAACATGCTGAAAATCGATATTTTAAGTGTCCAAAATAGGTATGTGCATGCAACTTCAGTACCCGTTTATATCTCAAATTCATGCTCAAAACACACGAATATTCGATATTTTTGGGTCCCAGAAGCGATCTGTACATGCTTAATCCTTGTTTGAATGTTTTCATGATACAGACCCAAAACATGCTCAAAATCGATATTTTAGGTGCAATAAGTCGATATGTGCATGCATCTTCTGTACCTGTTTAATCTCAAATTCAGGCTCAAAACACCCGAAAATTCGATAATTTATGTGCTCAAAGTGGATATGTGCATCTATCTTCTGTACCCCTTTATATCCCAAATTCAGGCTGAAAACTCCCGAAAATTCGATATTTTTGGGTCCCAGAACCAATTTGTACAACACTACTCAGTGCTAGAATATTGTCAAAATATAGTCTCAAAACATGCTAAAAATCGATATTTTAGGTGTCCAAAGTCGTTATGTGCATGCATCTTCTGTACCCGTTTATATCTCAAATTCAGACTTAAAACACCCGAAAATTCTATATTTCTAGGTCCCAGAAGCGATCTGTACATGCCTACTCCTTGTTAGAGTATTTACAAAATAGAGGCCCAAAACATGCTGAAAATCGATATTTTAAGTGTCCAAAATAGGTATGTGCATGCAACTTCAGTACCCGTTTATATCTCAAATTCATGCTCAAAACACCCGAAAATTCTATATTTTTGGGTCACAGAAGCGATCTGTACATGCCTAATCCTTGATAAAATGTTTTCAAGATACAGACCCAAAACATGCTCAAAATCGATATTTTAGGTGCAATAAGTCGATATGTCCATGCATCGTCTGTACCTGTTTATATCTGAAATTCAGGCTCAAAACACCCAAAAACTCGATATTTTTGGGTCCCAAAAGCGATCTGTACATGCCTACTCAGTGTTAGAGTATTTACAAAATACAGTTTCTATATCAAATTCAGGCTCAAAACACCCCAATATTCGATTTTATTGGGGCCCAGAAGCGATCTGTACATGCCTACTCAGTGCTAGAATATTGTCAAAATATAGACTGAAAACATGCTAAAAATTGTTATTTTAGGTGTCCAAAGTCGTTATGTGCATGCATCTTCTGTACCCGTTTAAATCTCAAATTCAGGCTCAAAACACACGAATATTCGATATTTTTGGGTCCCAGAAGCGATCTGTACATGCTTAATCCTTGTTTGAATGTTTTCATGATACAGACTCAAAATATGCTGAAAATCGATATTTTAGGTGCAATAAGTCGATATGTGCATGCATCTTCTGTACCTGTTTAATCTCAAATTCAGGCTCAAAACACCCGAAACTTCGATAATTTATGTGCCCAAAGTCGATATGTGCATCCATCTTCTGTACCCGTTTAAATCCCAAATTCAGGCTCAAAACACCCGAAAATTCGATATTTTTGGGTCCCAGAACCGATCTGTACATTCCTACTCAGGGCTAGAATATTGTCAAAATACAGACTCAAAACATGCTAAAAATCGATATTTTAGGTGTCCAAAGTCGAAATGTGAATGCATCTTCTGTACCCGTTTATATTTCAAATTCAGGCTCAAAACACCCGAATATTCGATTTTATTGGGTCCAAGAAGCGACCTGTACTTGCCTACTCCTTGTTAGAGTATTTACAAAATACAGGCCTTAAACATGCTGAAAATCGATATTTTAGGTGTCCAAAATAGATATGTGCATGCAATTTCAGTATCCGTTTATATCTTAAAATCAGGCTCAAAACACCCGAAAATTCGATATTTTTGGGTCCCAGAAGCGATCTGTACATGCCTAATCCTTGATAGAATGTTTTCAAGATACAGACCCAAAACATGCCCTAAATCGATATTTTAGGTGCAATAAGTCGATATGTGCATGCATCTTCTGTACCTGTTTAATCTCAAATTCAGGCTCAAAACACCCGAAAATTCGATAATTTATGTGCCCAAAGACGATATGTGCATCCATCTTCTGTACCCGTTTATATCCCAAATTCAGGCTCAAAACCCCCGAAAATTCGATATTTTTGGATCCCAGAACCGATCTGTACATGCCTACTCCGTGTTAGAGTATTTAAAAAATACAGGCCCAAAACATGCTGAAAATCGATATTTTAGGTGTCCAAAGTCGATATGTGAATGCATCTTCTGTACCCGTTTATATCTCAAATTCAGGCTGAAAACACCCGAATATTCGATATTATTGGGCCCAAGAAGCAACCTGTACTTGCCTACTCCTTGTTAGAGTATTTACAAAATACAGGCCCAAAACATACTGAAAATCGATATTTTAGGTGTCCAAAATAGATATGTGCATGCAACTTCAGTACCCGTTTATATCTTAAAATCAGGCTCAAAACACCCGAAAATTCGATATTATTGGGTCCCAGAAGCGATCTGTACATGCCTAATCCTTGATAGAATGTTTTCAAGATACAGACCAAAAACATGCTCAAAATCGATATTTTAGTTGCAATAAGTCGATATGTGCATGCATCTTCTGTACCTGTTTACATCTCAAATTCAGGCTCAAAACACCCGAAAATTCGAGATTTTTGGGTCCCAGAAGCGATCTGTACATGCATACTCCGTGTTAGAGTATTTACAAAATACTGTTTATATCACATATTCAGGCTCAAAACACCCGAATATTCGATTTTATTGGGGCCCAGAAACGATCTGTACATGCCTACTCAGTGATAGAATATTTTAAAAATATAGGCTCAAAACAAGCTAAAAATCGATATTTTGGGTATCCAAAGTCGATATGTGCATGCATCTTCAGTACCCGTTTATATCTCAAATTCAAGCTCAAAACACCCAAAAAGTCGATATTTTTGGGTCCCAAAAGCGATCTGTACATGCCTACTCCTTGGTAGAATGTTTTCAAATTACTGGCACAAAACATGCTGAAAATCGATATTTTAGGTGTCCAAAGTCGATATGTGCATGCATCTTTTGTACCCGTTTATATCTCAAATTCAGGCTCAAAACACCAGAAAATTCGATATTTTTGGGTCCCAGAACCGATCTGTACATGGCTTCTCAGTGCTAGAATATTTTAAAATATAGACTCAAAACATGCTAAAAATCGATATTTTAGGTGTCCAAAGTCATTATGTGCATGCATCTTCTGTACCCGTTTATATCTCAAATTCAGGCTCAAAACACACGAATATTCGATATTTTTGGGTCCCAGAAGCGATCTGTACATGCTTAATCCTTGTTTGAATGTTTTCATGATACAGACCCAAAACATGCTCAAAATCGATATTTTAGGTGCAATAAGTCGATATGTGCATGCATCTTCTGTACCGGTTTAATCTCAAATTCAGGCTCAAAACACCCGAAAATTCGATAATTTATGTGCCCAAAGTCGATATGTGCATCTATCTTCTGTACCCCTTTATATCCCAAATTCAGGCTGAAAACACCCGAAAATTCGATATTTTTGGGTCCCAGAACCAATTTGTACAACACTACTCAGTGCTAGAATATTGTCAAAATATAGTCTCAAAACATGCTAAAAATCGATATTTTAGGTGTCCAAAGTCGTTAATTGCATGCATCTTCTGTACCCGTTTATATCTCAAATTCAGGCTTAAAACACCCGAAAATTATATATTTTTAGGTCCCAAAAGCGATCTGTACATGCCTACTCCATGTTAGAGTATTTACATAATACAGGCCCAAAACATGCTGAAAATCGATATTTTAGGTGTCCAAAGTCGATATGTGAATGCATCTTCTGTACCCTTTTATATCTCAAATTCAGGCTCAAAACACCCGAATATTCGATTTTTTTGGGCCCAAGAAGCGATCTGTACATGCCTACTCCATGTTAGAGTATTTACATAATACAGGCCCAAAACATGCTGAAAATCGATATTTTAGGTGTCCAAAGTCGATATGTGAATGCATCTTCTGTACCCGTTTATATCTCAAATTCAGGCTCAAAACACCCGAAAATTCGATGTTTTTGGGTCCCAGAACCGATCTGTACATGCCTACTCATTGCTAGAATATTGTCAAAATATAGACTCAAAACATGCTAAAAATCGATATTTTAGGTGTCCAAAGTCGTTATGTGCATGCATCTTCTTTACCCGTTTATATCTCAAATTCAGACTTAAAACACCCGAAAATTCTATATTTTTAGGTCCCAGAAGCGATCTGTACATGCCTACTCCGTGTTAGAGTAATTACAAAATACAGGCTCAAAACATGCTGAAAATCGATATTTAAGGTGTCCAAAGTCAATATGTAAATGCATCGTCTGTACCCGTTTATATCTCAAATTCAGGCTCAAAACACCAGAATATTCAATTTTATTGGGTCCAAGAAGCGATCAGTACATGCCTACTCCTTGTTAGAGTATTTACAAAATACAGGCCTTAAACATGCTGAAAATCGATATTTTAGGTGTCCAAAATAGATATGTGCATGCAACTTCAGTATCCGTTTATATCTTAAAATCAGGCTCAAAACACCCGAAAATTCGATATTTTTGGGTCCCAGAAGCGATCTGTACATTCCTAATCCTTGATAGAATGTTTTCAAGATACAGACCCAAAACATGCCCTAAATCGATATTTTAGGTGCAATAAGTCGATATGTGCATGCATCTTCTGTACCTGTTTAATCTCAAATTCAGGCTCAAAACACCCGAAAATTCGATAATTTATGTGCCCAAAGTCGATATGTGCATCCATCTTCTGTACCCGTTTATATCCCAAATTCAGGCTCAAAACACCCGAAAATTCGATATTTTTGGGTCCCAGAACCGATCTGTACATGCCTACTCCGTGTTAGAGTATTTACAAAATACAGGCCCAAAACATGCTGAAAATCGATATTTTAGGTGTCCAAAATAGATATGTGCATGCAACTTCAGTACCCGTTTATATCTTAAAATCAGGCTCAAAACACCCGAAAATTCGATATTTTTGGGTCCCAGAAGCGATCTGTACATGCCAAATCCTTGATAGAATGTTTTCAAGATACAGACCAAAAACATGCTCAAAATCGATATTTTAGGTGCAATAAGTCGATATGTGCATGCATCTTCTGTACCTGTTTACATCTCAAATTCAAGCTCAAAACAACCGAAAATTCGAGATTTTTGGGTCCCAGAAGCGACCTGTACATGCATACTCCGTGTTAGAGTATTTACAAAATACTGTTTATATCACAAATTCAGGCTCAAAACTCCCGAATATTCGATTTTATTGGGGCCCAGAAACGATCTGTACATGCCTACTCAGTGATAGAATATTTTCAAAATATAGGCTCAAAACAAGCTAAAAATCGATATTTTAGGTATCCAAAGTCGATATGTGCATGCATCTTCAGTACCCGTTTATATCACAAATTTAAGCTCAAAACAACCGAACATTCGATTATTTATGTGCCCAAAGTCGATATGTGCATCGATTTTCTGTAACCGTTTATATCTCATATTCAGGCTCAAAACACCGAAAAAGTCGATATTTTTGGGTCCCAAAAGCGATCTGTACATGCCTACTCCTTGGTAGAATGTTTTCAAAATACTGGCACAAAACATGCGTCCAAAGTCGTTATGTGCATGCATCTTCTTTACCCGTTTATATCTCAAATTCAGACTTAAAACACCCGAAAATTCTATGTTTTTAGGTCCCAGAAGCGATCTGTACATGCCTACTCCGTGTTAGAGTAATTACAAAATAAAGGCCCAAAACATGCTGAAAATCGATATTTAAGGTGTCCAAAGTCGATATGTGAATGCATCTTCTGTACCCGTTTATATCTCAAATTCAGGCTCAAAACACCAAAATATTCAATTTTATTGGGTCCAAGAAGCGATCTGTACATGCCTACTCCTTGTTAGAGTATTTACAAAATAGAGGCCCAAAACATGCTGAAAATCGATATTTTAAGTGTCCAAAATAGATATGTGCATGCAACTTCAGTATCCGTTTATATCTTAAAATCAGGCTCAAAACACCCGAAAATTCGATATTTTTGGGTCCCAGAAGCGATCTGTACATGCCTAATCCTTGATAGAATGTTTTCAAGATACAGACCCAAAACATGCCCTAAATCGATATTTTAGGTGCAATAAGTCGATATGTGCATGCATCTTCTGTACCTGTTTAATCTCAAATTCAGGCTCAAAACACCCGAAAATTCGATAATTTATGTGCACAAAGTCGATATGTGCATCCATCTTCTGTACCCGTTTATATCCCAAATTCAGGCTCAAAACACCCGAAAATTCGATATTTTTGGGTCCCAGAACCGATCTGTACATGCCTACTCCGTGTTAGAGTATTTACAAAATACAGGCCCAAAACATGCTGAAAATCGATATTTTAGGTGTCCAAAATATATATGTGCATGCAACTTCAGTACCCGTTTATATCTTAAAATCAGGCTCAAAACACCCGAAAATTCGATATTTTTGGGTCCCAGAAGCGATCTGTACATGCCAAATCCTTGATAGAATGTTTTCAAGATACAGACCAAAAACATGCTCAAAATCGATATTTTAGGTGCAATAAGTCGATATGTGCATGCATCTTCTGTACCTGTTTACATCTCAAATTCAGGCTCAAAACACCCGAATATTCGAGATTTTTGGGTCCCAGAAGCGATCTGTACATGCATACTCCGTGTTAGAGTATTTACAAAATACTGTTTATATCACAAATTCAGGCTCAAAACTCCCGAATATTCGATTTTATTGGGGCCCAGAAACGATCTGTACATGCCTAATCAGTGATAGAATATTTTAAAAATATAGGCTCAAAACAAGCTAAAAATCTATATTTTAGGTATCCAAAGTCGATATGTGCATGCATCTTCAGTACCCGTTTATATCACAAATTCAAGCTCAAAACACCCGAACATTCGATTATTTATGTGCCCAAAGTCGATATGTGCATCGATTTTCTGTAACCGTTTATATCTCATATTCAGGCTCAAAACATCGAAAAAGTCGATATTTTTGGGTCCCAAAAGCGATCTGTACATGCCTACTCCTTGGTAGAATGTTTTCAAAATACTGGCACAAAACATGCTGAAAATCGATATTTTAGGTGTCCAAAGTCGATATGTGCATGCATCTTCTGTACCCGTTTATATCTCAAATTCAGGCTCAAAACACCCGAATATTCGATTTTATTGGGGCCCTGAAGCGATCTGTACATGCCTACTCAGTGACAGAATATTTTCAAAATACAGGCCCAAAACATGCTGAAAATCGATATTTTAGGTGTCCAAAGTCAATATGTGTATGCATCTTTTGTACCCGTTTATATCTCAAATTCAGGCTCAAAACACCAGAAAATTCGATATTTTTGGGTCCCAGAACCGATCTGTACATGGCTACTCAGTGCTAGAATAATTTAAAATATAGACTCAAAACATGCTAAAAATCGATATTTTAGGTGTCCAAAGTCGTTATGTGCATGCATCTTCTTTACCCGTTTATATCTCAAATTCAGACTTAAAACACCCGAAAATTCTATGTTTTTAGGTCCCAGAAGCGATCTGTACATGCCTACTCCGTGTTAGAGTAATTACAAAATACAGGCCCAAAACATGCTGAAAATCGATATTTAAGGTGTCCAAAGTCGATATGTGAATGCATCTTCTGTACCCGTTTATATCTCAAATTCAGGCTCAAAACACCAAAATATTCAATTTTATTGGGTCCAAGAAGCGATCTGTACATGCCTACTCCTTGTTAGAGTATTTACAAAATAGAGGCCCAAAACATGCTGAAAATCGATATTTTAAGTGTCCAAAAGAGATATGTGCATGCAACTTCAGTACCCGTTTATATCTCAAATTCAGGCTGAAAACACCCGAAAATTCGATATTTTTGGGTCCCAGAAGCGATCTGTACTTGCCTTATCCTTTATAAAATGTTTTCAAGATACAGACCCAAAACATGCTCAAAATCGATATTTTAGGTGCAATAAGTCGATATGTCCATGCATCTTCTGTACCTGTTTATATCTCAAATTCAGGCTTTAAAACACCCGAAAATTCGATATTTGTGGGTCCCAAAAGCGATCTGTACATGCCTACTCTGTGTTAGAGTATTTACAAAATACAGTTTATATTTCAAATTCAGGCTCAAAACACCAGAATATTCGATTTTATTGGGGCCCAGAAGCGATCTGTACATGCCTACTCAGTGCTAGAATATTGTCAAAATATATACTCAAAACATGCTAAAAATCGTTATTTTAGGTGTCCAAAGTCGTTATGTGCATGTATCTTCTGTACCCGTTTATATCTCAAATTCAGGCTCAAAACACACGAATATTCGATATTTTTGGGTCCCAAAAGCGATCTGTACATGCTTAATCCTTGTTTGAATGTTTTCATGATACAGACCCAAAACATGATTAAAATCGATATTTTAGGTGCAATAAGTCGATATGTGCATGCATCTTCTGTACCTGTTTAATCTCAAATTCAGGCTCAAAACACCCGAAAATTCGATATTTTAGGTGTCCAAAGTCGTTATGTGCATGCATCTTCTGTACCCGTTTATATCTCAAATTCAGGCTTAAAACACCCGAAAATTATATATTTTTAGGTCCCAAAAGCGATCTGTACATGCCTACTCCGTGTTAGAGTATTTACAAAATACAGGCCCAAAACATCCTGAAAATCGATATTTTAGGTGTCCAAAGTCGATATGTGAATGCATCTTCTGTACCCGTTTATATCTCAAATTCAGGCTCAAAACACCCGAATATTCGATTTTATTGGGTCCAAGAAGCGACCTGTACTTGCCTACTCCTTGTTAGAGTATTTACAAAATACAGGCCCAAAACATACTGAAAATCGATATTTTAGGTGTCTAAAATAGATATGTGCATGCAAATTCAGTACCCGTTTATATCTTAAAATCAAGCTCAAAACACCCGAAAATTCGATATTTTTGGGTCCCAGAAGCGATCTGTACATGCCTAATCCTTGATAGAATGTTTTCAAGATACAGACCAAAAACATGCTTAAAATCGATATTTTAGGTGCAATAAGTCGATATGTGCATGCATCTTCTGTACCTGTTTACATCTCAAATTCAGGCTCAAAATACCCGAAAATTCGAGATTTTTTGGTCCCAGAAGCGATCTGTACATGCATACTCCGTGTTAGAGTATGTACAAAATACAGTTTATATCTCAAATTCAGGCTCAAAACACGCGAATATTCGATTTTATTGGGGCCCAGAAGCGATCTGTACATCCCTACTCAGTGATAGAATGTTTTCAAAATACTGGCACAAAACATGCTGAAAATCGATATTTTAGGTGTCCAAAGTCGATATGTGCATGCATCTTCTGTACCCGTTTATATCTCAAATTCAGGCTCAAAACACCAGAAAATTCGATATTTTTGGGTCCCAGAACCGATATGTACATGGCTACTCAGTGCTAGAATATTGTCAAAATATAGACTGAAAACATGCTAAAAATCGATATTTTAGGTGTCCAAAGTCGTTATGTGCATGCATCTTCTTTACCCGTTTATATCTCAAATTCAGACTTAAAACACCCGAAAATTCTATATTTTTAGGTCCCAGAAGCGATCTGTACATGCCTACTCCGTGTTAGAGTAATTACAAAATACAGGCCCAAAACATGCTGAAAATCGATATTTAAGGTGTCCAAAGTCGATATGTGAATGCATCTTCTGTACCCGTTTTTATCTCAAATTCAGGCTCAAAACACCAGAATATTCAATTTTATTGGGTCCAAGAAGCGATCTGTACATGCCTAATCCTTGATAAAATGTTTTTAAGATACAGACCCAAAACATGCTCAAAATCGATATTTTAAGTTCAATAAGTCGATATGGCCATGCATCTTCTGTACCTGTTTATATCTCAAATTCAGGCTCAAAACACCTGAAAATTCGATATTTTTGGGTCACAAAAGCGATCTGTACATGCCTACTCTGTGTTAGAGTAATTACAAAATAGAGGCCCAAAACATGCTGAAAATCGATATTTTAAGTGTCCAAAATAGATATGTGCATGCAACTTCAGTACCCGTTTATATCTCAAATTCAGGCTCAAAACACCCGAAAATTCGATATTTTTGGGTCCCAGAAGCGATCTGTACATGCCTAATCCTTGATAAAATGTTTTCAAGATACAGACCCAAAACATGCTCAAAATCGATATATCAGGTGCAATAAGTCGATATGTCCATGCATCTTTTGTACCTGTTTATATCTCAAATTCAGGCTCAAAACACCCGAAAATTCGATATTTTTGGGTCCCAAAAGCGATCTGTACATGCCTACTCTGTGTTAGAGTATTTACAAAATACAGTTTATATATCAAATTCAGGCTCAAAACACCAGAATATTCGATTTTATTGGGGCCCAGAAGCGATCTGTACATGCCTACTCAGTGCTAGAATATTGTCAATATATAGACTCAAAACATGCTAAAAATCGTTATTTTAGGTGTCCAAAGTCGTTATGTGCATGCATCTTCTGTACCCGTTTATATCTCAAATTCAGGCTCAAAACACACGAATATTCGATATTTTTGGGTCCCAGAAGCGATCTGTACATGCTTAATTCTTGTTTGAATGTTTTCATGATACAGACCCAAAACATGCTCAAAATCGATATTTTAGGTGCAATAAGTCGATATGTGCATGCATCTTCTGTACCTGTTTAATCTCAAATTCTGGCTCAAAACACCCGAAAATTCGATAATTTATGTGCCCAAAGTCGATATGTGCATCCATTTTCTGTACCCGTTTATATCCCAAATTCAGGCTGAAAACACCCGAAAATTCGATATTTTTGGGTCCCAGAACCGATCTGTACATGCCTACTTAGTGCTAGAATATTGTCAAAATATAGACTCAAAACATGCTAAAAATCGATATTTTAGGTGTCCAAAGTCGTTATGTGCATGCATCTTCTGTACCCGTTTATATCTCAAATTCAGGCTTAAAAAACCCGAAAATTATATATTTTTAGGTCCCTAAAGCGATCTGTACATGCCTACTCCGTGTTAGAGTATTTACAATATACAGGCCTAAAACATGCTGAAAATCGATATTTTAGGTGTCCAAAGTCGATATGTGAATGCATCTTCTGTACCCGTTTATATTTCAAATTCTGGCTCAAAACACCCGAATATTCGATTTTATTGGGTCCAAGAAGCGACCTGTACTTGCCTACTCCTTGTTAGAGTATTTACAAAATACAGGCCCAAAACATGCTGAAAATCGATATTGTAGGTGTCTAAAATAGATATGTGCATGCAACTTCAGTACCCGTTTATATCTTAAAATCAGGCTCAAAACACCCGTAAATTCGATATTTTTGGGTCCCAGAAGCGATCTGTACATTCCTAATCCTTGATAGAATGGTTTCAAGATACAGACCAAAAACATGCTCAAAATCGATATTTTAGGTGCAATAAGTCGATATGTGCATGCATCTTCTGTACCTGTTTATATCTCAAATTCAGGCTCAAAACACCCGAAAATTCGATATTTTTGGGTCCCAGAAGCGATCTGTACATGCATACTCCGTGTTAGAGTATTTACAAAATACAGTTTATATCTCAAATTCAGGCTCAAAACACCCGAATATTCGATTTTATTGGGGCCCAGAAGCGATCTGTACATGCCTACTCAGTGATAGAATATTTTTAAAGTATAGGCTCAAAACAAGCTAAAAATCGATATTTTAGGTGTTCAAAGTCGATAATTGATTGATTGATTGATTTATTGATGCCATTAGGCATCTGGCAGTGCAACAACAATGGTCATATACCGCCCAACATATAAAGGTCATCTACATCATTAATAAAATATGTACAAAAATTAAATAATTTTCACTACCTCAAAAGGGAGAAGCAGCATGAATAAAACCCACGTCTTCCAAAAGATCATATATTAATGAAATAACCTATTTAAGTTAGATATATACAAGAGTTGAAATATTAACGAAAGAAACATTAAACTTTAACTACCTAAAAATTAATAGCAATAAATACAATAAAATTCACAATTTGTGGAGAAGGCCAGCCTCCTCTACATAGGACAGGGTGTTCCCTCCCACACAACAAGCCTCCTTCCCGAGCACCTGGAAGAGACTGTAAGAACCGTCACCCTTCCGGTACTCGGAGAGGTGCCTACGACGAAGGTCCCCAAGGCTGGGACACTCGACAATAAGATGCCGTACTGTCAAAGGGACCAGACAATCATCACAGTAGATCACAGTAGGGAGGGTGAGCCCTCTCCATTAGAAAGCCATGAGTCAATAATGTATGGCCAATGCGGAGACGGACAAGAGCCGTCTCCCACCGGCGGGACAGGCCACTGTAGCTCCACAATCCAAGGCGCTGGCGGATGTCACGGAGCTTGTTAGCCCCGATGGCGTCCCATCTGTCCTGCCAGCAGGAACGAACGGTAGCATCTATGTAGGGTCGAAGGTCCACTGCAGGAACAGGATGATGCCTGGCAGGAGGCCGGGAATTGGAGACCACAGCCTTAGCCAGGGCGTCAGCCCGCTCATTCCCATCAACACCCACATGGGCCGGGACCCAACAAAATGTGACTTTGCGGCCACGACGACCCAGGAGGACAAGCCACTCAAGAATGGCCAACACCAGGGGATGGGAAGAGTTAAAATTGCACAAGGCCTGCAAGGCACTACAGGAATCGCTAAAAATAGTAAACGAAGGCTGAGGGAGAGTAAAAATCACTTGGAGGGCATATAAAATGGCCGAGAGCTCAGCAGTAAAAATGGACATGACAGAAGGGAGCCTGCCTCCACGGCAAAAGTCAGGAAAGACAACTCCAAAACCAACTCCAGCATCAGACTTTGACCCATCAGTGTACACAGGGAGGGATTCCCTGTGAGTGAAGGCATGTTCTAAAAAGAGGGAACGAGCCACTGGAGGAGGAAGAAATTCCTTCTTGTGTGTAAAGCAGGTGCAGGGGAAAACTTCTGGAAGAAGCCATGGAGCCACCCTGGGGACCCTCACAGGACAAATCTGGAAGTCATCTATGCCCATCTCCTCCATAGCCTTTCTGACCCGGAAGCCAAAGGGCCATGGTGCACGAGAATGTAAAAGGTAGTACTGAGACATAATATCAGATGACACCGCCAAGCAAGGTAGGGTGTCAGGAAGTCGATGTAATCGATGCCAACAACGAACCATCAAGGACTGGCGACGGAGATCAAGAGGTGGCTCATTAGCATCCACCAGGAGACTGGGGATTGGGGACGACCTGAAGGCTCCGGTCGCCAGACGTACTCCAGCATGATGAACAGGGTCTAAAACTCTGAGACGGGCATCGGTGGCAGAAGAGTACACCTCACACCCATAGTCGAGTTTTGACCTAATAACAACATGGTATAGGCGGAGGAGGGTGGCCCGATCAGCCCCCCAGGATGTATGGCTCAGGACCCTCAACAGGTTAAGAGCCTTGAGGCAAGAGACCTTAAGTGTACGTAAGTGGGGAACCCAAGTCAAACGTTTGTCAAAAAGGAGACCCAAAAAGCGAGTCTCCTCGATACATCGTATCCGATGACCATACATGAATAAGTCCGGATCCGGGTGGATGCCTCGGATGCGGCAGAAGTGCATAGCAACTGTCTTGGAAGGAGAAAATCGAAACCCATGAGAATCAGTCCAACGTGACACCCTGTCAAGGGCAAGCTGCATACGCCGCTCCGCCACTGACATACGGGAAGCAGCAAACCAGACTGCTAGGTCGTCAACGTACATCGAGTTAGCTATACCGTCTGGAAGGGATGAGGCAATGGCATTAATTGCTACTGCAAACAATGTGACACTGAGGACGCTTCCCTGGGGGACGCCCTCCTCCTGTGCAACAGATGCTGAGTGGGTTGTACCAACCCTCACAGAAAAACTGCGACCACTGAGAAACTCCTTAAGAAAGCGTGGAAGGCGACCCCGCAGGCCATATAAATGGAGTTGCTGCAGGATGCCATATTGCCATGTAGTGTCATAGGCTTTCTCTAAATCAAAGAATACACAGACAAGGTGTTGATGTCGTGCAAAAGCCTCACATGCAGCAGCTTCCAACCTGACCAGAGCATCTGTAGTGGAACGGTATTTACGAAAGCCAGACTGGGACGGAGACAGAAAATCACCCCGTTCCAAGAAGTATACCAGTCTGACATTCACCATCTTTTCAAATAGTTTACAGAGACAGGAGGTCAAGGCAATTGGTCGATAATTGAGGGCAACACCAGAGTCCTTGCCCGGCTTGAGAAAAGGAAGGATGGTAGCAACCCTCCACCCAGAAGGGAAGACACCCTCCAGCCAGATTCTGTTATATACAGCTAAAAGAAATGAGATCGCTTCCTCACCCAAGTGTCGTAACATTGCATATGGGATGTTGTCTGGCCCAGGAGAAGTGTCGCCGCAGAGAGAGAGAGCAGAATGCAGGTGTCTCAGGGTGAATATATGGTTATAACTTTCATTCTCGTTCCCTGTGAAATCCAGGACTGTACGCTCTTTGGCTCTTAACTCATGCCTGACAGCCAGAGGTCGAGAGTCACGGCTGGAGACCTTTGCAAAAGCCTCCGCCATGGTATTGGCCACTGTCAAACCATCCATGATCTTAGTTCCATTGACCTTAAGTACAGGTGGAGAACTAGGAGAAAACTTCCCCGCCATCTTACGGACTCTCCTGAACACTTGGGTGAGTGGAGTTTTAGTATTAATTGAAGAGTTGGGTCCCCACGATTGCGACGAAGGCGAGAGAAAGCAGCGCGCTTCTCCCGCACAGCAGTGGTGCAGACTGGTGACCACCAAGGGACAGGACGTTTGGGAAAGTAGCCAGAAGTTCTAGGGATAGAGTTGAGAGCAGCAGAGTGGAGCATATCAGTGAAATATGTTACAGCCTCGTCAGAGCTACCGAAATCGGCTACAGAAGAGACCGAAGAAGTAAGCTCTCTAAAAAAACTGCCAGTCAGCCTTCTCTAATTTCCAACTAGGAAGACGAGACTGTGGTTCGTACCTGTTACCTTCTAAAAGTATAGGGAAATGGTCACTGCCATATAAGTCAGGCAACACTCTCCAAGTAAAATCCAACAGAGCACTGGGTGAGGAAAGGGAAATGTCAATGGCGGTAAAAGTCCCAGTAGGGCTATTAAAATGTGTCACATCTCCCGTATTTAAAACCCCTAATCCCTCATCCTCAAAAAAAGAAGCCAATAAAACACCCCTGGGGTTGACCGAACTGTCACCCCACAGAGGATGACGACCATTAAAATCACCCAATAAAATAAAGGGAGAGGGAAGGTCCCGGACAAGATGGTTGAGATCACCCCTCTCAACTGTAACACTGGGAGGAAGGTATAGACTGCATACAGTGTACGGGCGGTCCATAAAAACCTTAACTGCAACAGCCTGGAGCGGAGTGTAAAGCTCCAGGCTCGTGCATGGAATATCTCGGCGAACTAGGATGGCAGAGCCTCCATGATGACCCTGCCCTTCAAATGAATTGGAATAAAATGCTGAGTATGCTGGAGGACTGGCAGGAATGAAGTCCCCAAGCATTGTCTCTTGGAGAGAAACACATGCAGGAGAGAAGCTAGAGAGAAGAACGCGCAGTTCCTCCCAAGAAGCACGAAAGCCACGGCAATTCCACTGAAGGACCTTGAACGGTGTTACTTTAGTACTGATTTTTGGGAAGCCTCACGGAGGTACTTCCCACTACCACCTCGACCTGAGGGTTTATTCAAACAATAAGATTTGTCTAATCCTGGGCCACTAGAAGAAGAGCGAACCCGAGGAGTAGTACTTGGGGCAGTAATTGGGACCCGTAGACGAGTCCCTGAAGCATCTGATATGTTAGAAGAAGATGAAGGTATATGAGATGGGATATTCTTTGAAACAATTACATTGGTTCTGTCCTGTACAGCAGTGGTATCACTGACACAGGCAGATACATCAACATCCAAAATACAGGTGGTAGAATCACTCCGCTGCCCAAGCGGAAGAGAAAGTGAATCTTTTGAAGTCACAACATCCGTGGCATCCACATTAACTTCACGCCCCTCTGATGATCCCGAAGGAAGCTTGCGAGGAGGAACTTCTGTTGAATCAAGAGATTCATCAGAGCCACGAGAACGCTTCTGGTGAAATTGAGAGGAAACTATGGATGAGTCCACAGAGATGGTTGCCTCACAAGGTGGAACATCTATAGAGTCAAGTGCCTCAGAGGAACCACGAAGGCGTCTCTGTGGCAGTTTAGGTGACTTAAGTTTCCTTTTGGGAGAGCGTGTGGCAGCGTGAACCTCTACCACATGGTCACCTTTAGCTAAAGTCTGAGAATTGTCATCAGTTGAAGGGTCACCAGAATGAGTGTCTGATAAAGTTTCCAAGACAGAGAAACTATTATGTAGAGTAACCTTAGAAACGTTCTCACTAGAGCAAGAAGCAGCTGCCTCTTGAGAGGGTTGAGAGGGTGCTGCAACCAATTTAGGGCGAAGGGAGGAGGCGTATGTCTTCACACCACCATCCTTCTGTCGCCTGAAGTTGAGTTGCCGTCTGGCACTACCTATGCTAATGAATTGAGTATTAGCCAAGTGGAGGATATCCTGCTCAAGTAGGTACATCTTACATTGGCGAGAACGCAACGGGTGAGAATCTTTGCAGTAAAAGCAGTAACTCTCTGACCGACACTCAGAAGCAAGATGTGAGTCAAGAGCAGAACAATTACCACACCGGGAACGGTTGTTGTAGTTCCTTTTCCCATGACCAAACTCATAACAACAGAAACACTGTAAGGGACGCTCAACAAAAGGCTTCACCTCAAATGAGGTGGGGTTAATGTTAATGCGATCTGGGA